>LUCM01011647.1:101847-180737 GCA_008360955.1 Fasciolopsis buskii | reverse complement strand
TCAGAATTATTTGATTTTAAAACTTGCCTTAAGAAAGATTACCTAGGGTTATCGAAATATTGGCGAATTTTAACTTCCACTACCAAAGTTGTGTTACTAACATTATTATATTCAGACAAAGAAGGATTTGTTCCTTTGGTTGGTGTTACCCAAGTAGAAAAACGTCAAACCCTAACTTTTGCTGACCGTTTTACCTACTTCCTTTGAAGACATATTACATAGTCTGTATCGTCATCCGGATGAGATATAGCTAAATCGTTTTGGAAAAAATCTGTGCAACGCAACTCAAGATCACCTGGTGATCGATCCGTACCAGTGACCTCAGTTCCCAAGAAGTAATTGCAAATTTTTAGTCCTCAGATCCGTCCCTAAAACGTGCTTGCTTTACTGACCCTATTTCGGCCGTCTGTGCATTCACTGACACATGTATTGAATAAACATGACTGTGACAAAGCAGAAAAGGAAGGCCATACACTCTGATGTCAACTCGAATGTCATCGATCGAACTTATCTCCACTTCGCCATCGAATGGAGGAAGAAAAACTAGCCAGGTATAAATCAAATATAGTTTTTGACCGAAGGAAAATTCCTTCATGTTAAATTCCTGTGGTTACCACAATCCATCACGGTGGCAATAAAGCATCTACAGGATTTCGGTTAGCAGACGAACCGCTTGCCACAGGCAGTGAGAATTTCCAGCACGCCACTTGCTCCCCCAAGTATGCGTATATGCACTTAAAAGCGAACTCGGACTTCATACTCGGAAGATGACTGCAATCCCAATAAATTGTAATTTCAAATTATGCTCACATCAATGAATTTTCTGAACGAGTCAAACGATTCGTCGGGAACGAAGTCTCAATGACAGGTTTATTCGCTACAAAAGTTTTGTTAACATTCACCTAGCACCGGGAATTATTTACATTTTTTCATCATTCTGGCACTTCTGTTAAGAAATTAGGTTCTGTTCTATATAGAAAACGACATCTACTCGTTCTACACAAAACTGGTAACAAATCACCAGAAAAAAATCTTCACCACCACCCAAAATTATTACGAATCAGAACCAAAGGGACCAAACAAGCACCCCGGAGGAGTTCGAGTAGCCCGCAACAATACAGTTGTGTTCAGTTCAGTTCAGCTCAATTCAGTTCAGTTCAGCTCAGTTCAGTTCCAGTTCCTTCTGGATTACTGTGCTATATGGCGAGATGGCTGATAGTCCAAGCTGTGGGACCGAGAACTCCTTCGATCAGACCGTACTTCGACGAGAGGAGGGTGGGAGCCCGCTCTATTTCCTAAGGCGAATCGGCGAATCTTGCGTGTGACTCCAACCCTCGTTTATATCGCCTTCAAGGGAGGGATACTGATAATATGCTTTCCCCTCGACCATCTGCTCAGCCCCATAATTTACACACTATCCTCTCCAAACACAGCTAGCCATACATGATCTAGTTTCCCTTCTAATTCTTGCACTGGTCGTACCTCGATTACTTCCTCTGGTATCTTGTTCTAGCCATTCACCGCCCGTAGGGTGATCATTTGCTTCTCATGCTGGTAGTTGAACACCCTCTCACAACCTTTTTCCATTTTCCCCGTAGCGTTCCATCCCCGCTTATCTGGATTGGGTTCCACGGTGACTCCGTAGCTCGGAAAGTCATTATCAACTTGTCTGGCCTAGATTAAGACACCTCCCCTACATCTTTTCGAAAATTATGCGTCGAGTCCTCTCAGCCTCCGCTCATACCTAATATGTCTCAGCTGTCCAGGTCAGCCTGTAAATCGTGTGAAACCTGTTCTGGGGTTGCGCATCTCTTATAGCATGTCGTCCAAGCCTGAACATAATATTCCAAGTGCGGTCGGAAAATGCCTTGAACAGCGGCAGATCCTACAGTTCTCTTGACCGCTTTATGACTCTGCAGAGTGGGTTTGGTGTCCGCACTCATAATGATGCCTAAGTCCCTGGCTTGCTGTGTTTGTTTTATCGCAGCCTCATGTATAGGTGGACCTATGTGGCGGGTAGGATTTGCCTCTCTTTCCATAAGTCGCCGGCACTGGCTCAATTTCAGCGGAAGATTCCATTTTAACGACCACTGGCAAAATTTATCCCGATTGCTCTGGATAGTCTCAATTTTACTTTCCCCAGTTATTGGATTTCATCTGCAATCACAAAACACCGATTCCGAAAACCGCCTTTTATGTCGTCTACATACTCCGGCGGGAGCAGTGGCCCTAAGACTGCCCTGGAGGCACTCGCTGTCCTGTGTCTGATATACACCCTCAAATCTCGCGCTGAATTTTCCACTCTTCAGACTTTGAGCCATTCACTAGCTCTTCTTCCTGTTCACCTCAGGAGCCTCCACTTTTCGGTCAAGATACCTTTGATCGACGGAATCGAAGGTTTGTTGAAAGTCCAGATAACAGACTTCTACTCTTTCGCCCTTGTCAATCTAACCTGTTATTTCGTCCAGAATGCTTATCACTTTTATCAGACAAAAATGTTTAGGTCAAAACAACCATGATGCTCCGTAATTAGAGGCTTGCTTGGTTTCAGGTTTTTCATTATTCTGCCGCACAGTTCCCCTTAAAGGATTTCGCACGGCGGATGTCAGACTCACCGACCCGTAGCTGTCACGGTTATATCCGTCCCCTCCTTCATACACCGGCATGAATTTCAGCGTCAACCATTTAGCGGTAAGCCGCACTTCGTCCAGCGATGCATTAAAGCGCTTCGTGAAAATTTTCACTTGGACCCTCACCGGTGGCTTCACTATCCCTGCCGGAACCGTTTAAGCGCAGCAGCTTCCGTCCGGTTTACTTATAGCAGGCTTGGCCACCTTGTTCTACGTGATCGCCTCGTTCGACATCCTCAGCGTATGGATGGTGTGGCATAATGTCTTTCGATGCGCAGCTCGATCCCGCCTGTAAACTGCTGGAGCTAAAATGTAACTGCTAGCCAATCAAGCATCCAAATTTCTATTGTCGCCCTGTGTCCCTAGATTCCAACACTGCGTGTGTTATTTTGTTTCTGAAAGGCAAATTATCGCGTCCATTATCTAGTCCAAAAGACACGTTTTGTATTCACAACTCAGTATTCAGCCAACCATCAGCAACAGGAATAAATTATTCATTACATCGGAGAGCTTTCAGCTGCCGTGACACTATGCAAATCGATCAGTAAGTCAGTCCGACTGAACTAATTGGTTACTTTTCATATTAACCATAGGCGGGCCAACCGCAATGCAACATTTGCGACTCGGAAATTCAGTGAAGCATTCATCCCACCGTATGTGGGGTATTGGACTGAAATACGATTAGGGAAACCGTCTGGAGCAGCTCACTTCAAATTGTTATGAGTAGAACCTCAAATGCTGAAAACCATCTGCTCAGGCCGCGGACGCGATAAACTATAGCAAGACAACGGTAATGGAGAAGATAAAGTCCTCTTGAGTTGCAACGGGATCCGTCTTTTCGCGGTCGTCATAGAACACATAAAGTACCATGATAATCAGACACAACAGAAAGACAGAAACACCAGAGAATGAGAAAACCTGGACAGAGGACAAGTAAACTGGGCACAAACATTCCAGTTGCTTTTCACTGCAATCAATAACTGAGATGATACTTCTTCGGAAAGGATAGATATATGTCTTATTGTTCGAGTTGTTTGTCGAGTCATCACACTGGGTGATAAACTAGACACTGGTGCCGAAGTCGCTTGCGGTAGCGAAGACGTTAATGGCCATCAGTATTTGAATGAACTTGGTGAAACTTCTGGGTTCTTTAAGCAATGCATATCGAGCAGAATCTTCTTCGACGAAGAGAGGAAGAGATTGAATCGAAGGCTATAGGTAATTATTTCAACAAGGATGTTCAATGATGCACTGACATACAGGGCACATGACAGTTAGTTTTAGTTCTGGGCACACCACCGCCCTGAAAGCATCCAGGGCTTTATTTAATCCATTAAAATCGTTATTATTAACGCAGTACTCAGTCAATCGGATTCATGATGAAGGTACTCTATGGCTGAAAAGCCCGGCTCCACTGTGAGTCCTCCTTTGTTTGGATTGCGGCCTTTAACTATGACATTTGTTGCTGAAAATGGTATAGGAGTTAACAGTCGATCATTCAATATGCCTGAAAGTACCTTCAATAATCTGAACGTCTTAACTAGATCACTAAGTGTGCATCGAGGACTTAGCTAGAAAACGCGAGGCTCGTGGAATTTTTCGTTATAGTTTTCGTGCCGTTGGCTAACCGTCGTTATGCTGGTCAGCTTCTCTACCCTCTCGAGGCAATTTATGTCGCTTCATAGATAAGGCTTCCAGTATTGACCACGATACTCCAAGTGCGGTCTCAGGATACTCGTCTAAGTGGGCCCAATATCTTTGGTATCTCTGCAGGATATCTTTGCCCAGTTGCCGCGCTTATACACTATTTCGAGGTAGCACTTGCGGGGCCAGTCTTTGACTGCCGCAATTTCGCACCTCAGTCAATAACTGTTACTCATCAGCGGAAAGGTCGCATGGGTTCCACATGCATTTTGCTGGGTCGTTGATGAGTATAGGGAGGGTGTTTATCCCATTACCGATCTCTGATGTACAGTTCAGTTCAATGCAGTGGACACGGCAGAATATAACCAAGGGACCAGACCAGCGTTCAGAGCTTCTCCGGCTGCATCGGCATCCACCACTTTGAGTGTTGTCTACTGCGCCTTCTCCTCTGCATACCAGCGACCCCATATCCGATGCAAAGGAGCAGTAGAGAAAGTGCAGCCCAGGGCACACCGCAAGAGAACGACTAATCCACAGCTTTCCAAACGTGTCAGCAATATCTTGGTGACCTACGCATCTGTGTCATGATTTTCGCTCATTTCATCCCCCTTACTCTGCAGCTAGGTCTTAAAAGCCTGGACAGTGAGTCTGAATGGCTCCTTCAAACATTTTGCTCCACCCACTCAGCACTCTGTTGCCAGTTGAATTCGCTCTAATTACCACCCGAGATCAATGAGTCACCAGCTTCCTTCTATTTCCCTGGGTTTCGTATTCCAGTTCCTCGTCGAGGAGAGTCACGGGAAGAATTCCATTCGGGCTTTTACTATCTCGAAATTTTCAGACAAATCATCTGGAACCTATGCCGTTCCTGTGGGAACGAGCTCAAGCCACCTAATCTCTTCTCTTGAGCATTCTCTCATTGAACTTCAAACGTGCGTGCGGCAATTATTTACACCGTCCCCAAACAACCCCTGTCATTTTGAAAGACTTCAAACCATGCATGAGCGCATTGTCCCAAATGGGACCCAACGAAAGCCAATTCAGAGAAAGGAAAACCTACGCACGTTAGCACGACGCTGCTGACCTCAGAATAAAACGTTCTCCCTGGCCTTCTTTTCCACTGCAACGCACTGGTCAACCCATTTGAAATTCATTACAACTTATATGGTTCTTCGAAACTGTTACTGCGATTATCGTAAAACGGCCATACGCGCGTTCAGTGGTAACGCCCTCAAGGCTCCTTGAAAGTAGGCGATTTTTCTCCCACATAATCCGTTGGATCCCATATTTTCCCCATTTCGGCACAAAATCCTATCTTAAAACATCCCTTTCAGAGGACCGAAAATCCTTCGTGTAATCCGCAGTGGAAAAGCGTTGAGAATGCAGCACCGCAGATAAACTTTTGCGGACAGTAAAACCAACAGCGACCCGAGTACAGAACGCTGGGGTACCATGTCAGTGGCCACCCTTGTTTTCTCTCTAGCCTCCCTAGCTTGGACGGAAAAATTACTACCATTTAAAAATTCACCTGCTCACTTCAGTAAACTGCCACCTGTAACAAAGGCTCACGATTTCAGCAGATTACACTAATGCATATGGTCCGTTTTCGCCTTCAGAGGCAGTCATTGAAACACAAAAGGCAACTAAAAATTAAAGTTGTATTCAAACCTAAAACTTTGATGACCTGGTGGAGGTCATCGCGTCAGGATGTAGGTTCCTAATCCGATCCGTTGAGAAAACAGTGGAAAACGCAAGGGCAATCATGAAATGGAATTCCGAAGAATTACGAGAGGAGAGGAAAATTGGGAAGAGAGGGAAATAAAAATGTGTCCATCCGTCTGGGAGTAGCAAGAGAAGAGAAGGCGGCGAGGTGATTCTTCATCACTGACCCAAAGCAATAAGTTTGGCGGGTGCTGCGGTTGATAAACCTGCGGATAACAGAACGGATTATGAACTAAACTGGCAGATTCACTTTCCCCTGGTTTAGAATGAGCAATATTGATAGAACACTGGCATCTCTCAACTTTAGACCTATTTTAGTCAATTCGCAAATTGCGAAAAATGTGAAAATTAGTTTAAACGTGACTATATGACGGCTTTTGTAGAGCACGTGAGCATACGTTTCCCGCGTGCACATTGGAGACGAGGGAAGTTGAGTGGAAGCTGAAATTGATGGGAAAATGGATATTTTGCAGAGTACTGTCAGCTAATATTCCGACAAGTCCACAACAACAGATCCAAAGTGTGTCAGGCGGACACTGGCAGTTTGAAGTTTTCTCCCCTGTAGGATTGGTTCTTAGCTGATGGGTATTAAACTCAACGCTAAAAGTGGACCACGTCCCACACATCCCGACTTCTGATTTTGTATTTGTTTTTCTAAAAGAGGAGTGGTTGAGCCTATGCAATAGCTTTTCACAGATCCTGCCGCCGACTATAATTTCCTTGCGTTTTCGCAGTTGCTCAGGATGATCTGTTTTCTCATTGTGGGCAAGCCATGGCCTTGTTTCTGGTTTATCCAGGGGTTTAAGTACATAGGGCTGAGAAGAACTTGGGAGTAAGCAACCACGCGGTGGAGTAAAACAAACATTGCAGAGCACGACCCTGGCGGTTAAATTAAAAGCACCACAAAGCCAAATCACGTTTCGCTAGGCGCACGGCGCTTTTTAGGTGGATCAGGTGATTGGAGAATAACTGCTGTTAAAAATGCTGAATTGCCGTTATTCTGTGGTCTAGACGCTGGGTAGGTCTAAGAAAGCAATCTATTCTCGCGGTCAGATGAAGGACATTAATGACGCGTAGTTAAGCACTTATGGCTGCCTTTAAATTGAACTACTTCCAAATGAATTGAAAGTTAATGGAAAGTTTTTTCTAACACCTAGAATAAACAAAAAGAAATGCGCCCTCAAACAGCATTTAGCAACTTCTTTATGCATGGTTGGAGACCTGTGATGGAGAGGGTGGTAGCTAACGGAGCAGAATGTATTTATATCGGTAGAGTGCAGGCTTAATCAATGAATTACGTAAAATAGCCAGGCTAATTTTCAGGTGGCGTGCGTAGAAAGAATCAAGTTTGAGGACCAACGAGCGTCCTTCGTGATTTAGAGTTCTTGACCGATCCGACACTTGCTCAGTGAAGCTCTTCTGAGTAACTTCAATGGAAATCCTGTCCAACTTCAACATGTTGGAATATGCCGAGGTGCCAAACTCATCGATTGCTGTAAAACGTTTTATAACTGCAGGTGACGTTGTTGGACAGTTTCCCTGTGCAAAACATCGGACATGGCTCACTTAGCCTTGGCCGACTGAATAGTTATATGATCTGAGCAACTGAGGGGAGCTTAGTAGTTAAGACCAAGGTCATTAACTGTAGGTCTACAAGCGATAGGAGACCCGCGCAGCAAAAATGAACCTTTGGGTGTTGCTCCGTCATATGTGAGTACCTCTCTAATGTTGGCAATAAAGCTCCTCATGTAGTAGGCAAACCACTCGTCCAAGTCTGGAAAGCCAGGAAAGTTTCCCTTAGGGCGGCAATAACATCGTTGGGATTAGGAGGGTAAACTATTTTTGCGTCATTTGCGAATAGAAAAGGACACCGTGATATATTGAATTTAGCGCATCATCATAACAAGTGACTTAGCGCTTTGCCCTATATAAGGCCACTAGTAGCAGTTCTGGCCCCAGAGGTAGCGGCGTCAATGCAGAGACTGGGTTAGGGAAGAAAATATTCAGGATTGGAGGGGATCGAGAGCGCCGACATAAGGTGCAGTTGACGGGCACGTTCAAAGGCCTAGGGCGGATTACTGATTGTATCTGGAGCCATAGAAATAATAAAATATTCATTGAACGCCTCAGTTATACATTTTGGGTCGTTACTAACCTGCCATCCGGAAAAATCAGGAAGCGCATGGAGTGCTTGCTATCATGGGTTTTTACTTTACATGGTTTGGAAATTTTGGGGCGGTTTTCATGTCGCAGCACCTTAGGTTCATCTTTCAGAAGGATATGCAGTTCTAAAAATCGATGTAAATCAATACACGTGGAAAAGCATCCTTGGAACTTGGCTTATAAGGATTTCCGTGAGGTACGTTTTGAATTTTTGTTACTGTTTATTCGTTTGTTAACGGTCGGCCTCTAAATTCAGCTGTCCATGTTGCGACAAAATTCGTCTGCAGCACCCTTGGGGCCAGTCGCCAGGAAAAAGCTTTCCCACTCAAGCTGGCTTGCTAGAGGGGTGGGAATTGCCAAAATGTTAGGGTCCGGTGAACCAGGTGGTTATGAAGGGAATTGGATTTAGATTCTGCCACCAAATGCTCTGTGGTCAAACGTGGAAACTTGCTGTGAACGCAAACCGAGGTGTAGTGTCTAGAATGTGTAAAAATGAGGTCGAATATGTTATTATCGCTGAGTTACATTACACAAGATCACAACCCCATGATGTAATCGGAAGACGGACAGTACTTGATGTGATAATACCATGATCGTGGACCAACATACTGCGGGGAAACTGAAATCTCCGCTAATTATTTAGGACGTTAATGGAAAGTAGGCGAGGTAGTCAAATTCATCCCTTATCAAATGGAAAGCCCTATTCCAGTTTGTCTGATGGCAATTATTGCAGGCCATAAGGATAGCAGCATGCAGCGCGATAGTGAGATGTACCAAGAAGCCGTTTGATAAAGCCGTCGCTTCTACAACCTCCGAAAGATCGGTACCCCACACAATAGGTCACTCTGTTGAGTGTATCGTCGTTAGCCCAGGACCCAGCGATGAATTAAATGTGTGCCGGGGCAGATCAATATGGGCCTGAGTTTATTTAGAGTAGAGCGACGGTCAGTTAACACAAAACAGAAGCCCGCGTTGGCACCAAGGACGACTCGCGAGGTTCCAAGGATGTGATGTATCAAGTGTCAAAACTAATGGGAATAGATTAACAGGCAGATGGTAATCAGGCTACCCTAGCGGACGTTAAACGAGATATAGCGGATAAAGGTGAAGGTGAAGTAGGCGGAGAGCAGATGATGTCCTTCATTAAAATAGTATGAAGTGACCTGAAGATCTGGGCGGGGTAGCGTAGTGGTTGTATTGTGGCGACTAAAGGTTAGCCAAGTTATCGAGTGACGACTCAAGACGGAAGACGGGCCAAAGCAGATATTCAATAGAAAAAATCTTCCCGATAATCTTTCAGGAACACGAGAGATTCACCTTTGTTGAAGATATTTTTGCAATATTACGCACATAACGAAACCTATCCATCCACGCCTACTCTGAGTGCAACTAAAAATGACGGTCAAAAACTCGGGAAATTTGACGATAAGGCGAAATCACCACACAGTCCAGGTGTTGCTTCAAATTTGATCTGCAGGATGGTGTCGATGGGTGCGGAAACAGTTAAGGGGGAATTAGGCAGACAAGCCGATGGGTGCGGCTACTCGCAAAAACAGATGGACGGATCGAGACCGCTGACAGTGCAAAACGTTTAACAGAAGGTAATGCCACAGATGCGATTATCACAATTTAATCCTCGGCAAAATATCGGCCAAACTGTTTGGCGGGGGTATGATCAAAATAAGATGTTCAGAACAACTGAGCAAATTTTTTTGACTAGTCAAAAGCTCCGACTATTTGGAAGTCCTATGAAAATCCCTAGAAGACTGAAAACAGGGATATCAACCCATATGCAGAGCAATGCAGTGCATCGTTCGTCGGATTTTGGATTCCAAAGCTTCTTACCGTCATAGGTGCAGCCTTTGGAAGCTACAAACAACTTCGGCTTATCAATCCATTGATCACTTTTCCAATGGAGTTTAGAGTTTAAGCTGCTGCAAATCCACGTTTTTTAAGTGTTAGTTCCTATAGGGACGGTTTACATCCAGCCCTGTACCTCTAGCTCTACTTTGTATTATGGTGTATGGCATTATCTTACTGACACCTAAGACGTTCCTCTTCCAAAGTACCTGTTTTGTAAGCTGCAACTTCCCAGCAGATGTGTGGTGACTTGAAATCTCCCAATTGGAATACTTTGGCTGGAACAGCTTTTGCGGTTTTCAAAGTTTAGAAGAGATGGCCGCCTTTTTCAAATGATTGAACGTGGGCAGCGATGCACACAGACAAAGTGAGTGATCCCTTGTAGCGAACTGTGCTTTACGTTGCAAAACTGAGCATTCCTAATGCACAGTCCCATTCCGTATTCTAGGATAGCCACTGCTCCCTGTGGAGATTCCTCCATCTGCCCTGCTCACATACTACAACTTTTTCTGTGCCTTAATTTCGTAAAAGTTGCCAACTGGACGTGAGCTGTTAGTAGCAGTTTTATGAGTAGATGATGGCTTGCGGTTACCAAGAACGCTAGGCCAAAACACGGCATGATATGAAAGGGATGAATTACACGGACTGAAGCCGTTTAAAATAACGAAATATGGTGAGAGCGCCGACGCACTCAATAGTATGTTGAATTTTGTTAACCCCGTATCGGGAACGGCTCAATGGTCACTGGCGTATTTTTCGAATCAGAAGTTATTATGTTCGTTCTAGCTAAAATTCAAATTTCCAAGACGTGAGGGAATTAAGGGGTGTAATAGCAGAGTGAAATTAAAGCGCATGTGAATAAATGAAAGTAGGAAATAAGAGCTAGGGAGAGGGTCGGCACAAAAATGTTGATGGGGATTTGCATGGTCCGGCAGGCGTGAATCTGGATGGGCGGAGCAGGATACCATGAGCAGTTGTCAGACAGAATTTTCAACTCAAGCCGGTATGCAGTAAAGATCTTCCAGCTCATCGTCGGAGATGCCAGCAATATGGCCTAGTTCATCTGCACAAGAAGAGTTTGCGCCTTCCCATCTTTGCTTTTGTGAATTTGTCAGATGAGGTGATTTGTAACTAATGACGCTGCGGACCACATTTTTACGATACTTAGGCCAGTGCTCCGTCGAGTGAATGGCTGAAACGTCGTGATTGTTAGCATGGGGGTGATGGGGTCCCAAAGACAATATATATCAATGCATATGCATAAGTGCATGGATATATACATAAACGTACCTGTATAGTGGGGTCAGAATGTTTCAAGAGCAAAGGTAGATATATTTTCAATAAGGTATGGTAACGTTTTGCGTGGTTTGCCTGTCATCTTAGTTATACGGATGTTAAACGACGACGGGTAAGCTGAACAGTTTTCAGCCACTTGATGGGTGACGTGAAAAACTTGTAGCACAAAGGTACATTTCACGAGAATGATGATGGTTGAGTAGAGGGATTTGGCTACTAAATGACAGCTGAATAATGGGAAACCGCTATAGTCTGGCACATTTTCTTGATCTCATTTCATATAGAGCCAGAAATCTAAGTAGCTTACAAAAGTTTTCTCCAGATTGATATTGGTCCCAGTTATGGTGATTGGGGGGACGTCGAGAAAATTTTGCATGGCACCCACGAATTGTGTTAGGGTTTATCGAAGGCGATCAGTGTCTGGTAGCCTAGCTCTTAAGGCAAAGTAAACAACTTAAAGAATTCAGGTCTGAAAGACATTTTGACTAGTGCTATTACGGGGGACCAGATTCGATTGCTTTGGTTCAAAAGGCTCCACTGGCAAGCCAGATGGGGCTTTCAGCCGTATACTTGCGTGCTGAGAAGTCTGGAAACAAACATGAAGTTAACCTTCACACAACGTTGCCAAAGGAACACAAAGTTTAGCAACCGAGAGGTTTGCTTGTTGTGCCAGTTGCGGTTTCTCTACCGTAACGCGATCAGCTCTGAGCGTGTCCGGGAAAGGTCTTGGATCTAATCTAGCTGCTTCCTTCATATGATTCATAAGGCATTAACACAGGGCTCGGTGTGCGGTTAGTTTCCGCAACCATCCGTTAGTCCTCTTTGTATCGTCGAATTGCCGATTCCTCTGCTGGCGAAATTTAAATATACAAGATTATTGCAAGCCTGGATACTTCAGGAGCTGGATGGGTAGGACTGGGAGACCGACTCTAGAGGGTCTACCTGAAGAGATGTGATATTAGTGGGTCATAATAGTGCTTTTAGCTGCAGAGAAATGCGCTGTTCTTTGCATATGCCACTCGTCTAGAGAGTTCGAATTCCCCACGATGTTGGCCAAGGTTTCGAGCAAGGAAGATGGGCCAAAATTATAGACTAGATTAAAACTGTCATTCAACAGATAAGGCGTTCGTGAAGAAAACCCAAAGGACGCTGTTTACATTTAGCAATAAACGCAGAGGCAAAGACGATGAACGTGTGCCCCTAGTGATTAACAAGGGTTGGGTTGGGGTTTGGCTGATGCTCAAGTCTTCAGAGCGGTTAGTGCAAGAAGAAATTGGCCAGCGGTGGAGTGGATCTACTAGCCCATAGGGTCTGGCCTTTAGTAGCAACCGCTCATGAGGCACATAATCAATGGTTTCGGTAGCACTAAGGAAGATGAGTGGAGTGGTCTTTCTGTTACCAATTTTAAGAATGGCCGGATTAAAGAAATCAAAATGGCAAGAAATATAGAATCTGCGCTTATTAAAATCACTCTGGGACTCACCAAGTAAGTTTTCGGATTTCAAAACGCCGACCAGCTGTCTGTTGACGATCCTCCGCATGAGTTTGGCCAAAAAGGGTATGCAGTTTACCGGACGATGGTTTTGCAAACAAAAGCAGTGGTGCAGACTCTCCGCTAAGAGAGAAATACCCCAGCTTCTTTGAGGCAGCAACAATGCAAGTGCTATGTCGGAGTCGCCGAGACCGATAAGTACTGGCAAACGACATCTGGGCCAGGTAGATACGGTGGTTTGAAAAGTGCCGGAGACCTCTTCGCTTTCCCTGCCTTAAACGAGATGAACCAGTGTTTGGCCCGCTGGCCTTTCGGAGACAGGCGAGCATGTATCACTGTAGGTAATAAGCATGAAGCAGAATTGTGTGAAAAGCTTCAGCGATTTACCTGGGATCAGTGAGCTGGTGGTTGTCGCATATGATTTGCTTTGTAGTTAAAGCTTTATTACGAGGCATGAGAGACTTCGAAATTCTGGCCGCATGTGAGCCTGGACTCATCTGGTAAAGAGCAGTTCGCCCCTGCTTGCAAAAGTGATCCTTGTACGCTGCAGGCCGGTCAGGTTAAGGACTATTTGCCATGCGATGATGGTATGCTTCTCAAAGTATCCGAGGGACATGCTTTGTTGTATGATCAAGCGTTACAAAGGCATAACACAACTCATGAAAGAGTACGGTTCAAAAATAAAAGCAAAAAGACCAGCCATTTGAGATTAGACTTAGTTTCCAGGAAATTAACCTGTTAACCACAGAGCCCAGCGTTTAGATGCCCCAAAATTGCGTACTGGAGTGAAAACGTCGGTTGGAGGACGGCGCAATATAGTGTTCAGAATTCAACAAGTTTATGTAATATACGCGGATGTCAATCCACCACAAGTAAAAACAATCATTCATGAGTGATGGGTGAAAAATTTCAAACTTGGCCAAAGAGATTGACGGAAAGAACGGAGGGTGACAATAAATAAGCCATCAATATGGCGACGGAAGCTAAAGATCAGACGTCTAACAATGGTTTCAGCAGCTAAGGAGATGACAAAACACCGTTTGGACGTGTTAACAAGAGGTGACTAATTATATAGGTGATGATGGACCGTTGTTTCAAGGTGGAGAGGAGAAAATACGCTCAAGGACAAGAAGGGGGATAATTAGTAGTATACAGTGCATCAAATAGAATATCAACGTCAAAGCAAAATTAGGATGGATCCTTTTATTCATTTCCGTCGCAGTGCAAAATTTTGGCAATCACAGAAAGAATAAAACCATCGAATGGGAAATTTGAAAGGTACCTGGAGTTATAAAAGCAATTGAATGGCGGGCTGATTTGTGGGCTTTTTCCAAGGGATGTAGTGTATGGTGTTCGCTCTCGGGATACTCTTGATCTCTTGGTTGGAATATAGTCCCAAGCTTTGCCACCAACCGGTAGGCCAGAATGGACCAGTGAAATAGTTTGAGGGCAAGGTTCCACCGCCAGAAGTCCCGCAGGTATCTAGATAGCCATGGGAATCATGAATAGTGTTTTACGTGAGAGCAGCTGGATCGTGCAGACGCCAGAGTTGTATTTCAAGCCCAAACACAGCAATGCAATGTACGATCTAGAGCCAACACCCCGATGGAGTGTCCAAAGGGTTAATTTAGGACCAAGCAATGTCACCTCTAGAGGGCTTAAAATAATGGAGGGAAAACATCGGCATGTAAAGCGTTCCAGATGAGAGATTACGACGAGTAATAAAGAAAAAATAGACAAGTATATAGTCCGAGAAATATGTCAGTTAATTGAATAAGTTAGCTGCATATCTATTGTACTGACACGTCAGCGAGCTGGTCGCCGTCAGACAAAGTGGCACACCAAGAGTAGATCCAAACTTAAATTGTTCAAACTATTTGGTTTACTCAAGGGTCTCAGAGGGTTAACTCCAGTAACTTGAGGGGCTCTGAGCTTTGTGTTGAGATCTGCAGGTTCTGAATCTTGTCTTTGTATTTACAAATGTTGTTTTCTTACCCTGCCTGCTGTTTACGGCTGCGAGATGTAAGGCTGTCTAGTGTAGAATGTTGGTTTGTTCATCAGAAATCGGCAGCTTTTTAGGAGCTGAATGGAATTAGGAAATCAGGTCATTCAAGGCTCCGAAAGGTGGCATTCGGACCATCCCAGATTTTGACCTGCAAGAGGTGTTCACATGTTTGGTAGCTGTTTCAAATTAACTGGGTCAAGTGTAAGTATAAAAAGCCAGAAATTCCTATTGTGGTCCTCGCCCTAAAAATTATTTATCGCGGAGCTATAAAAACTAGAGCCAAAGCGGATGAAAACTAGGTCCAGAATATTATTTCCTCCAGTGGGCTTAGAGATATGCTGAATCTGCTGCCTTACATGGGTATCAGGGACAAAATTTTACCGCTGCATGGGGGGTAAATCTTAGGATCATTAGAAGCATTAGATTCTCCGGCTAAAAGTTTGACATTTTCATAGAAATAGACCATGAAACCAAAAGCCTTGGTGAACTGAATGACTACAAATTATCTGATGAAGGTGGTGGGTTAATTCATCCCAAATCCAATGTAGGGTTATGAATATGGGTGGACAGCCACACACTATCGGGCGAAATATCTACCATGAGTCGATAGAAAGCGAAAAAAAGAAATTCGAGCCCAGCGTCAAACGGGAAAGCATATCCACGCCACTTAGTTTTGTGAAGTCGAAAGGAGCTGTAGACAGCCAGGGTAATTTAGTTTATGATCGTGTATTCCGTTAATTACATTTCAGTAATTAGAACGACATCTTGGGGAGGATTTTTGCCGAACATCTTGCGGCGTTCATTCAGTTCAAAATGGAAAACGCCTAAGCAGAATAATGGATGCAGCATATGCGCCACCAAGGTCGGGTGGTTTATTAATGAATTTGGCAGTCTTCAGTTTGGCGTGATTAAAAGGAACGTACAGAAAAGAAAGCAGCGGACTAACGATTGATGAGACGAATTAGGAAGGCGCATGACGACTGACAGTTTGAAATGTTCGAGGCTGGCCATTTAGTAGAAGAGTTGAGAGTGAATGTTGAGGATTCTGTAGTTACTAGGTTTGGTAACAAACATTTTGAAATTGAAGTGAACAGCGCCGCTAAATGATGCGATGGGATCGGAGGACGGTTTGCTGCGACCATAGAGGCAGCGGGCACTGTAAACCCTGAAGTGGCAGTGGTGTAGAGAGAAGTATCCTGAAAAGCGTAGACTGCCGCTCATAACTGAGCAACATTGAATAACAGAAGGCTTTAATTACCGGGAGATGGTGAGCTGTGTTTGGAGATGCTTTGAGCGTTGCAGTTCAGTTGGAGACGGGGACTCTTGGCGACTGGTTTGTGGGTAATGGAGCTTTGCGTTAATAAGATTCCGCTTGTCTTTCGGCGTTCGAAGAAATATTTCATTTGGTCAAGCTTGGCGAAAACTCGCCGGAAGACCCTAGTCTTGTTCCGGGAAAAAAATGACGCAGAAAGATAGACTCTCGTGTTTGGGGTAATTATGTTGTTTTTCGCACGATGGTGGTAAATGACACCCGAAAGTACCGGACTGGTGGCGAAAATTGCCTTGGGAAAAGGAGGTTACCGAAAGCTGCGGGCCCGGTGTACATGCTGCAGGGAGTCAATCATAATTGATCATGTGATCTACCGCCGATGCTTACTACTTCCAGTTGCCAAGAAAAGGCATAACTGACTGGGTCGCGGATGGCGGTATGGGCTAGATGCTAGAACAGGATTTGTTACGAGAAATCATAGAAAGAAGAGAAGGGAGAAGCATAAGAATACTGGGATCGGTGAGTTGTGTTTGAACAGGACGATAGCAACTTTTACCACATAGTAGTTTCAGTAAGCTTGCATGAATAATTAAGAAAGAGCGACGATAGTTGTTATAGAAATCAGCATACGTACCAGGTGTGCCGCTGGGAGAACAGGGGCATGTTGAAAAATAGAGGGGTGTGTGGTGAAGCATAAGTAGATATTCCGATGAGCCACCTCCCCAGACCGTCCAACGAAGTAGCCAAACGCGTACCTCCCGAACATAGGCGGTGTGGGGTTTCCCATTTCGCAGGGTCAGTTCTGAGCTGATGGCATACATATCCATTGTAGAAGGTGGCCCGTACCTTCGCCGCCCGAGTGTGCTTTGGTTGCTGGGGTCTACCTAATCCAACAGAGATTTTTTCTCTTACAGAGGAATGGTTGAACCCATATAGGTACTTTCCATAGTTTCTCCACCTCACCTTCATTTTCCGGGTTATTTTTTTCGCAACTGCTGGGGGTGGTCTGGTTTCCCCACTTTCGGAGATGCTGAAGCAAACCTGTCGCAGTCATTTGGGTTTTTGCACGGACTTAAGATACAAAAGTGGGAGTAAGCAAGCACACGGAGGACGGTGGTTTATGCCGTAAAGCACAGACCTCCGTCATCGTCGACGCCTTGCCTCGCTTTCATTAACGGGTGCTGCTTGAAATTTGCTAAGGTGGATTTGTGTTTTGCATAAGTGAATCACATCGTCTGTGGTTAGAGTTTTCAGCAATGATTCATCCCTATCTACATAATCCCTTGCATCAGTGCATTGGTCTTTCGGTAACTCTTTGCAAAACTTGCTTGTGAAGTCGATTCTCCTTCGTCAATCTCCTAGTTTCCACACAAGGATTTTTAAAGGAAACCAAATGCATATTTTCTAGAATGTATTGTATTGCACAGACGTTTGCATGCAATGCATAATGTTGTACTTCAGTCAGAAAATGTGAGGGTAAAAAATAAGGGAAACAAAAATTAATAAGTACAAGAAAAAATACACCCATCACCCGCAAAATTATAAACAAGAACTCCTCGAGGAATAATCATAACGCATTAGGATAGAGTGCTCCGGAATTCGACCAAAGCCCGGTCACGGTTTGTCATAATTCTCGCTAACTATGGGACAGTGGAGTTCCCATCGATATTGGTTCCAAAGGGTATGGAAATAAAGGCGTATCGTGTAGAAATATGAGAGCGAAGCTTTGCAAGTTCGTTAAGCAGGAGGTGCGTGGGATCTGAAAGTATTTGGTGGGCAAATTGCTCACGTGGTTATAAGTGCTGATCACAGAAATTACAGGTGGTATGGAGGACACACGGTTAATGATCGATGGCCCACGGTGACGAATTTTAAAGTATATTTTAGAAAACCTGGGAAATGGTGGGAAAACAGTAGAGAAGAATTGAAAAACGCTTGTTCTGCATTCAAGCAGTTTTATCAGTGTTTCGTTCGGGTCTGGCGTGTCTAAAGCTCTGGAGCCCACATTTTATTGGGTATCAATAATTTCTCTTGGTAGGGATGGAGTAATGGCCTCAAAGCCCTTGTGTAGGTTGGAGTATAACTGATCTGCGACCGCCTGCACTTTTGGCGTTAAAAAATGATTCGCAGCTGGAGTCACAAACTTGAATGGGTAGGCGATCCCAGTAAGCTCTGAAATATGCCCTTCGGTTCTGGGAGCAGCATCTATTCAGTAGGGGAAATGTAAACGAATAGCCAACAGACGGATGATGGCATCGAGGCAAGATAGTCTCAGTGGACGTTTGAGCGTGTGTTAGGCCCATCTTAAATATCATGTCAAGAACATTGTGGTTTCTTGTTGGATTAGTTACATGTTGGGTCCAGCAGTCATGGTGATTGCCTTCAAGGAAGAATGGCAAGTGATTTCGAGCGGAAACGTGGACCAGCGTGCGATAAGTGCATTGAAGACTCCACCGATCAGCTTAGGACTTGGTGGGTCGGAAGCAGTATTCATTTGTTGTGCTATCATCAAAATGTCGTTTTGGAAAGAACTAGGGGTTCGGTGGACGCATCCAACAAGAGGGCCTTAATTGCCTAGCGTTTAAGCAATGCATAGCAAAGGTTGGATCCAAAATTCAAAAAACAGCAAATTCCTAAGTTTCACGGGACTGGATTGTGAGGTCAACCAATATTCAAGCACAAACGAACATTGAATGTGATCACAATTACTTGAAACTAAAGCCCATATCGCTGTGCCGAGAAGGTATCCAGCTCATCGGGGTCCCAAAACAGTTAGTTTCAAAATCGAGCGGTAGACGCGAGCCAACAAACTTTCAAACAAACAAAAGCCTGCGAAATGCAAAGCACTAACATTGTTTCTACAGCCGTGGACTCATTGTTGATATTTGCATCTTCGCTCACCGCAGCACACCTTGGAGCCAATGTTTCACAGACGGGTGACAATGCCTAATTTTGACCAATAATATGCTGTTTTGCACCTTGTTAAGCCGTCCACCATTACCGCCACTCATAAAATTTTGCCCCTACCAGACTTCTACTGTTCTGCAAAACAAATTATACATCCGAGCATCGTGATTTTCTATTCTGTTTCATCCCGTCATGTCCTTTAACCTCAACTCATTTCTGATACAGCAGACCGCGCAACAGGCTACAAACAGGTCAGACATCCATGATTCCAATTTTTGAGCGCTGCCACTTTCACGTTGCCTTCATGATGCCTCTGATGTGATATTCCTCAGCTGTGTTTGCTATGCTTGCAATTTTATCGTTTGCATGAGGGCTTTTGCATCATTTTATAACTGCGCTCTGCTCGCACACATCGATTCCGTCTCGGTATTTCTCAAGAAACTATCTAACACTAAGTTTGAACGAATTAACTGTTACAGGTTAATCCACGGTGTTGTCATTAGCATTTTGGTTTGGCCACCAAGGTGCGCATAGGGCACATCCTCCATCCGCCGGCTCGTTAGACAGGACAATCACGTATTCGGTATTTGCGGTGACATCAGCCCACTTCATGGGCAGTCCAATGTGATGCCTCCAGAGGGGCATTATTTGATCAGGGATTTGTAGTAGGTGACCGTTTAGTAACAACCGTGTCCAACACGGTAGATCCTAAAATGTCTTAGCCGGGATTCTCGGTACTAGAAAGGAGCTAACAAGAAGAAGCCACGTCAAATTCGTTTAAGTGGCTCACTATATCTAGGTTTAACTCTCCGTCCATCGCAGCAAAACGCTCCTCTTGGACGCTCCAGTGGACTATTCCATATTTTATACTCTGTTTTAGGCGAACTCCCAAACCGCCGAGGTCGGCTGTGGCTTGTGTCACCAGGACGAAGAAATTTTGTGTTCATCCCCGAATTATAGAATTCCAGCGGTCATTAATTTTAACTCTAGGCCGCCGTCGTGCGATGGAAATTAGTCTTAAATATTGGCATCCTGCAGCCCTAGCAGGGTTTTTAACTCGGTCAAAATTGCAGAGTGTGTAATCAACCAACATCATTTATTCGATGGGATCCATCTAACACTCTACAAGTCGTCTAAATGAAAACATTGCCTATGGCCTAACCTTCATTGATGGATTTAAATCTGTCAAAACCTCAGTGTGTTTATGTATTTTTGAGTCTATCGAGTTTGCAAATCAACACCCAGTTATGCACATTACTCCAAAAGCATTCTTAGACCGGAATCCCTGAAACCGCCACACAGAAAGACGTTTGTATTCACCCTATGCAGAACGGCCTGCGTTTGAAAATTTTCTGGTCGGAAACCACCGCTGTCACTCTTTGGGACTCCTGTGATCCATATGCACATCAATCGAGAAGGATTATGGACTTCATTTTTACCTCTATTTGACAACATATCCCAGGTTAATCTACCATTACACTGTATATTGCCTGTATTTGAGCATCTTACAGCCTATAAATAAATGTTGCTTTGGAATCGAGCTTAGCCTTCGGATATGCATTGCTCAAATACATCTTGCTCTTGTTCTTAAGTTCGATCTCAAGCATTACATGTAAGGAAATCAAGTCATACGAAGAAGTAGAGATCCAAAAGCTGTCGGTGATAAACTTTGTTGGGAAGCCTTCATTAATTCCGATTTCTTCCTGCAGCCTTCAGGTTAAAAACAATTCTCTGCCCCAATGGAAATGATACGCTGGTCTTACTTACAACCACAAGCTGTGCAGAGCGGCAAAACCGCGTCACTTCAAGAACATACCAGTTATTGGAATCGTGTTCAAGTCGCTGTCAGGGAAGGGCACGGTTCAAGCAACCCGTTTCGGTTTCACCAGTTCCAGTCGAAAGGACCTGATAGCCTGATTTTTCACGAAGCCTATGGCGCTTGGGGGTCGGCGGTTATTGATTTATCAGGGATCGTAATATGCAATAGGATTTGGTGGTTATCTACACACACCAATGCTAACTTTGTTCTCTCCATGATCCGACGATCTGTAGAGCGGCTCAAGGTAGGCAGAGCAAAATCTCTACCTACGGGCTACAGACCACCCAACTAGAAAAACAAAACTCGGAAAATCTTCATATTCGAAAATATTTGGAGAAGAGCTACGCGAACGGCAGATATTATTTATAGCATTGGACTCGTTCAAGCCAGTTTTTGCCCAAACTTGTTCATCAGGATGCTTCTTCTGACGGAACCCTGAGCCCTTCTGTTGTGCAATGTCTGATCACTGTTTCGGGATTTTTTCTTAGGTCAGCCAACCGTAGATTTGGGTTGCTGTCCTTTATCTTCACTAGCTCAAGTGAGAGCAACGGAATTAAATGGGAACGCAAATAGTCTTCCTAAGCAAAATCACCACATTTACCGGTGCAACCGCCATCATTTTGTCCGCTGGCCAGGCCGCGGTTTGGTTAATCCGCCTTGTTTAGCGCATTTCACCCTATTTGTGGCATGTTGTTTTCTTGTCGAATTCGGGGCGCTTAACCTGATCGGTTGGAGTAAATCACGACAAAGCCTTCGTAGTTCGCATGCTTACGATCTTGCGTTCTCACCAAGCCTCTATGTTGGCTGGCCGCTGATAGCCAGTGAAATGAAAAATTTCAAATCAGTCTTGCCTCAGGTAGCTGCTCACAGTCGGGCAAGATCGTGTTACATCTAACCTGTGTATTGATCGCGATTTGTCAGAATGGTTCACCCAGGGACTGACTCTGAATCGGTGCCGAATAAACCAAAATCCCCTCGCATATGCGTAACTTCTCATCGGACTTGGCGACACCGATTGCTGGCCACCGTCAACCTTTCACCATAAAACTCAGGAAAGCGAGTGTTGTTTTAATCCTATTCCAACTACCGATATCTTGGTTATACTCAGGTAAGTCTCCCACTCCACAACATGAAAGCGTTTCTGCCAAACCCTTTTTACTCATCGACCGACCCGCCTCATGCCCTACTTCCCATGAACACATCCCACTCTTCTTTCCCTAAGTAACCCAACGTGTGTTGGCCAATATGACCGTGGCGGCAAGGCCTCCTGAGGCTGACTGCAATGAGGACGGATTACACGTCCCCGACACAAAAGTTGACCACCCACTAGATTCCCTGCAAAACTCGCCTGAAGGAACATCTACCGTTCACTTCCAGTCACAGTGCCCTAGGGGGGTGCTTCCTTACTGAAATGATGCAACACCATCCCAACTAAAGAGGCCGCAAATGCAAACCGGAAAAATTATAAAAATTGCTTGAATTAAAAATGATGACTCCCTCCAAGATACCCGACCAACGAGAAACTAAGATGGGCCCACCATGACACCGATCAATGACAAAAGCACTTCCGGAAAATTTTTGCCGCTTTTATTGAATGCATGAACTTTGCTAAAGAAAATTCAATGCACCCCACTTTTCACATTCGTCGAATTTTGATTCTATACTAATCACTTAGATATGACTCAATAATCATTATCCGGACAAAGCCTTTACAATTCCCGGCTATCAATCCTTCAAGGAAGCCGCCAAACTCTGCTTGTAGGTGGTTGCGTTGTTTTCCACAGAGAATCTACTCCAAATACATTATCAGGAAACCATGCTCAGCACTATCCAAGACGCCGTTTGGGTGGGAGCTGAAATGGGCGACGAATGCCTTCTTGTTGGATGCGTCTGCCGACAACTGGTTCTTGCCGAAGTTATTTTTATGCTAACTAACAAACTACATACTGCTTCCAAACTATCAGGCCCCAAGCCAATGGCTGGAGAGTTCATTGCGCTTATATGGATAATAATGTATATTTCTCGATTTGCGAGGGGCATGAGCAAGGTAAGATGAAATCTTTACAGGAATGATGCACAGGAAATGCGAATAATATAAATCGAAAGGGAAAAGGGGCGACAGCAACCTTGAGTAATTTGAAAAGTTTGTTGGTTTGTGTATGTCTCTCGACATACGAGAGTTGTGCGCAAGGCTAGATCAAAATTGTACAAAGGAGACACAGCGCACACACGGAAAAATAAACCAAACAGAGAATGCAATTTGTTTTCACCCACAAGATCATAACAGGCAATGCTTTTTCTGTGCGCGACTTCCAGTTCTTCACCGCGAGTAATGCCGTGTTTGAATGCATCAAGGGTGTGCATCGCGAGCGCAAAATATGGCCAGAAGACAATGGCTGTCGCCGCCAGTTGGCCGGGATCATCGAGAATCAACAGAGACACATGCTGAAGATGAGGATCAATGTGGATGTGATAACGGAATGGAGGTGAATCAAAACCAGACTGGATATCAAGAAAAACAGTTTAAGTGCGAAAAATTTGAAGGCAAAGTCCGTTGAGTAAGGAAAGCGGACGACACGGGATGGGAATTGTGTAACTGTAAGAATAACCCACAAGGTTTGTTTTGGGCAAATTTGATTTTATAAATTTGAGCTTGGTTCAGAGATGAATGTGGGGTTGGAAAAGAAGAAGGAGGGCCGGAATCAAATGAGGCAATGACTGTTGGACTCGTGTGGAGAACTGTTACCAAAAGCGTTGGTCTATTGCGAAATTCCGCAGACCAAAATGAGGTTGAGGGGAAATGACGGTCCTCAGCTGGTTTTGAATGTCACGGTGCCTTGTGAACTTCGGTTTATATCAGATGTCAATAAAAATACTGTCCTTCGTAAGTTTGTTTTGTATGGTTTTGGCGAAAGAATTGTGGGAAGGAGCAAGCGAAAGCTAGTAAAAAATGATGCACGTGAACATAGGAGCTAGAGTGCTATTTACCACAACGCTGCTAGTGGTTGGGGCTGGCCGATTGCCGGCCACCGAGCCTGACAAACACCGTTTGAGGGTGAACGCAGGTGTAATCCGCCAACCTAGCTGCCCCCGCACACTGCTGCAACCGATCTACCTGCCCGATGTGCGCCAGCAAAAGCGGTGGATATGACCGCGCTCCACACTCTTATGGTAATGCCGGTGTACTCGTGGTGTGGAGGGGGGAATTAAAAAATGGTATGGGTTGGGTAAAGGAGGCATCATTTTCCCGGGATTGGATAATCGCAGGCGAGCCGGAACTGCGGTAGCCAGCGCATGGGATAAGTATTTCCATCCAACCAGAAATATGCGGCCTTTGAAGAGCGAGAGAGCAAAAAGGCCGGACGGCGGTCTTGCCTAGCTGCCAGATGCGGACTAAGAAGCGATCAAGCCACCGAGCAGCTCAGAGAAGCAAGTTACTAGAACACAATGATATTCAATATATACGGATGGTGGCTGAGCAATCCGGGTTTTCTTTTTTATATATATTTTTTAAATAAACGGGCAGGCTAATCCAGTAGGTGGATCGTTTGTGCTATGGGTAAAGTGAATGAAGTGGTATTTGGTAGGACGAACAGGGAACAACTGCTGCTGATATAAATATCGGTCGAGCTACGAAGATACACACACTGGGGACTGAGTAAATTCAGCGTGAAAATCATGGATTATATTCCACTCTAGGAGACTGTGCCTTTAAAGCTCTCGAGGCTCCGACGCATAAGAGCAAACCTTGTGCTCTTGAAGAATATTATTACAAGGGAAAGCTGCGTTTCGGCACCTTGTGTTAAAAACCCACTGCCATGCCCTCTCCAAAATGCCAAGGTCATCTTTTTGAGCCAAATTCTCTGGTGTGAAATTTTCGTCATTATCAAACAAACTTCTTTAACAGTTGCGCATTTTGTCACCATCACCTACTGCACTTGAAAACGAAGTACGTAGAGTAACTTTTATGCCCTTTCTCATCCCCTTACATCACTAACACTAACCTGAGGATCGAGTCAAGGAACCTGGATTTTGTTTCTGGGAAAACTCGGCGTCACCGTTTCATATTGTTCAGAAGCATGGTCTCCTAGAGTGAACTCTAAGACATGATTTCTAGGTTGTCATTCCCTAGTTTATCTCTTTTCTGGCTCTTTTCCTATCTATATCTACCGTTGTTCTTCATTGTCCGTCCCCCAAAATATATCGGTTCATTTCGCTTTGCTGGTGACCATAGATGATCCGTAAGCCAGATCAGCCTGTCCACCTATTTATGCACAACCAAAAAGCCGGGTTGCTGAGACCATCAGCAAACACCCTTATACTTTGTGTTGCACCATAAATTCCGGTACTATCTTCTTCTGAGCCTGTCGTAAGATTGGTCGCTTCTTAATCCGCAGCTGGCAGCTAGGCAGGACCACCGCCCGCAGTTTCGTTCTCAGGCAGTTCAGTTTGGCATGGATGTAAGCGATTAATTCATACTCTGGCGACCGTGATTTCGGCTCGTCTAGGATTATCCACTCTGGAAAACCCCATGTCTTGCTTCCGCTATCTACAAAATATTCGCACGCTTTCCTCCACCTCCCGGGTGTACCAGACTTATAGCAGTATTGCGGGGCGCTGTCAGGTCCCCGGTTTGGCCGGTGCGCATTGGGCAGGCAGCTCGGCTGCAGCCGTGTGTGGGTGCAGGTGGGTTGGCGGATTACAGCTCTTGCGTTTAGCCATAAAAGGTGCTTTTCAGGTTGGGTGGCCAGCACTCGGCCAGCCCTACCAACTGGCATTATTGTAGTAAACTGCCCTCATACCCCTTTTAACTTGCATCATTTTGCACTGGCCTCCTCCTGCTCTTTTCTAAAGTTCTTTTGCCAGAGCCTTACAAGACGAATTCACGGGGAAAATATTTTTGACGTCCTGCATACACCTCGACATTCTTCATGTAATTGGTCAAGGATCCTCATTGCTCGTAAACCTTTATTCTGGTCTGATACATTTAGCAACAGATTGCTGCTTCTGGCGGCTTTTCTTCACAAGATTCCACCAAATGATGCCTCAACTGAGTCCGGTTCACCTTCTTCCTTTTACAGCACCACCTTCATAGGCCACTGCTGAAATTCTTAGAATCAAAATTACCCAGAACAAGTGACATGAATCAAACAGATGATTATAAGCTTTCTATCCCGTATCGCCCTCTTAACCTATCAAAAGAGCCATGCTACCAATATTTGGCCCTTACTGCTGCCGATGTCTGTTCATTATCTTGCTCACTAAACTATGCTTTCGGCTGGAAATTGCATTGAAGGATTTCCGTTCCATGATTAAGTGCATTTTCTTGCTGCCAGTTAACCATTCTGCCTGGGTTGGTTCGGGTTTTTTCTCACTATATAGGGGTCCCAACATCATAAGGGACTTACTAGTGGCCTTATCGATTCATCTCGACCTGATGCATGCACATGACGTGCAACAAAGACACCAAGCGTCTATGACGAGAAGTCTCTATGGGATTCAAATCCTCGTGTGGAAATTCATTGCCAGTTACGCTCTTATAATATAAATATGACCTGGCATGTGTACCATTAGCTGCTGTATGGGCCTCCCACCCTTTGCATGTGAGTGCTTGTTTCCTATATTTTTCTTACTTTGCCTTTTTTAGCGCAAGTCATGATCGTGCGCACTGCATGTTTTGGCAATTTATGAAAAATAAAATGTTACTGTTATGCATGACTTCTGCAATCCAGCCTAACGAAAGTGGCGATCATTGGGTAATCAACAGGCCGCGGTCTTTTTCTCGGTCAGGACATTATTACCCCTTTCTTAACCACTTGTGTCGGCAAAGTTCGATAATCCGACATTCTAGCAGAAGCCAGTGGTAGCCAGCAAATTTAAAATTTACCTATTTGACCTCGACAACCATACCTTATAAGAGACTCGTAACAATGTTGTTAGTACGCAGAAGAACGCGGGACTGACTGTCGCGAAAGGTTGTCCTATCGGGCTGAAAGCACATTGCTTTCTTCAACCAAATAATAAGCATATCTTTAAAATAAAGGAAAATATGTTGGGATTTCTGCTTTCGGTACAAATCCCTAAGTTCAATGAGTCTTCCAAATTGCTTTTTAAGGTTCCGGTGTCTGCAAGAGTCACCATCGAACTGGATAAGCGAAACATCCACCAGGAGAATAGCCCGAGGACATGAGGTGAGCGGCAGAGTAAAGAATGACTAGCTGAGTAGCAGTCCATTAAGTCCCGATTAACCACGCTACCACGAGAAATAGTTTCCTTCTGGTATCCAGTAACTTGCTTTCGTGTTCAAGAATTTAGGACCGCGCTCTCTCAGAAGTCTCACCTCCAAACGTTCCTTGCAAACATTTCATTTTTCCATCACTTGACGTCTCCCCTTCAGTCTCCTGATTTTGCAGGGATAATTCGCATAGGCTAACCAGATGCACTGATTAACTATACAATGAAAAGGGCTTCCGACATTTAACCAGTTTAGGGAGCCGTAAGGTTTGACCAAATTCGCCTTAGTCTTCTCAGTTAATGCGCAGCCAATCAACCCAAAATCAAAAGGACCTATTTTGGCGATAATCTGCGGCCTTGTGAACATAACCGTATGTCTCCAAGTACTTCTTGTGCTTCGGGGTTAAGCCCGGTTCATCATGGATCTTGATCGTTTCCGTCACCTACTTTCGGACGTTCAGGTCAGTACGCAAATTCGACAGATCATTGTTATGAAGAACCGTTGCACAGTCTCCAGTGATCACCACTGAAATAAATCGGACATCGGAATCAAGTGGTGGCGCACTAAACCAGACCGTTATAAACATTGTACGACCGACGGTGGCGCTCGCGACGACTCAAACAAATTCAGACGTGTCTGTAAGTGTTCGTGGATCTGGGGTGGTGTTTGCGCAGATTGCAAGGAGTGTCCGAAGTTGATTGGCTGGATCCTTTCCGTAACTCTTACGTGTACTGCGTGACATGCCAGAGTGTGGGCCGGTTGCCGGTCTGTAATGGGTTTGCCCAATGGTAAGACAGGAGGACCGTAAGGCTGGTGACGGCTACATCCAGTTGGAGCTCATTTCAGCCAGTCTTGCCGTGAATGGCACGTCAGTTTTTTAATGGATTGGCTAGGGCTGGATACGCAAAGGAATCACTCCTCAGTATGTTCCACGTTGCTGCGAGGGGTACCTGGCGAATGCAAAGCAATATAACAGTGAGAAGCACTGTCTTCAGCTAGATAGCGGTCGGTCTTTTCCTTTTGAAAGCTTCCCATCTGCAATTAGTACCTTGGGCATCAGACAATGAGTGCCCCAAACCTGCAATCATTTATGTTCTTCCCGCTCGTTCCACTCAAGCAGGACCCGGTTACTGCTGAAGCAGGGTGTCGCCTATCAAATCTGCCTTTGGGCAACAAACAGGAGAACGCTCTTTGAAAATTGTATTAGCTGGAATGTGAAGGCAGCGAGAGTCATTCCCAACTGATACTTAGCTAAACCCACGAAATGGAAGTAAACCATCGCCCGTGAATAACCCCGACCGGGCTTCTGACTGGAACGTGAAGTGTTCCTTTGGGATCGGTATCAACCCATCCGGAGAGTCATTTCTGGCCCTACCTACATAGCGGAGCCACGGGTGAATGAACGAAGAGGGCTGCCCACGGTAATCAATTTTTAAAACAGCGATTGGAGGAAGCATGCAGTCATTTGGTCAAAACCGATTGCAGTGACAAACTAGAATGCTGTCGTCAGTAGAGTTCGACTGGGGGTTCACAAATTTATGTCGTCCCCTTTGATTTCGACAAGGAATTGATGTTCTCACACCGATTGTATTTACCTTGCTTATTCCTAGCTGCATCCGTTCTTCCCGTTCTCTCAATGATCCAGATGTTTTTCATGATACACCCAGGATTTAATTCCCACGATGCTTCCGAGTTTGTCCTGTCAAGCAGTCACAGACATCAAATTCTGCCTCCCGAACTTCGGATATTCCAGTGTCCCACAGTGTACAAATAACAGCAGGGCACCTTTTGTTTCCTTTCACAGCACAAAAATGTCCACGAATCCTGGGAATCCATGGGCCTGGACATCTCGGTAGAAATACCTCCGGTCCTGAATGCAAACTGAAATGTCAAACGATCTGATCTGATCTGATCTGATCAAGCCCTCGTACAAGATGGCATATTTGGAACGACTAAAACAAATCATATTCATCCATCAGATAAGCTCTTTCCGCTAGCCTATCAAACGACACTAAGCCATTTGCCCGACAATTATTTTGTTTGGTTCAGCTAATCTCAGTCGGCCTCTTGATATTACACTACGTACTTTGGGTGGCGCGCTTTTTTACTGGCCTTTCTGTGCTTTTTTCGGTCTCTTGTTTGTTCTCTCCCTGGATGGTGTTTACCCTGAGAAGTTTTGATTTTTACAAACATTAAAAAGCATAGCGATACTGTGTTCGTGTCTGAGGCATAATTTGTTCCCAGAAATCCCATGACTTCAAGTGTGCACCACTGGCCTCCTGAATTGTGTCTTACTGGAATGAACATGCTCTCAGAGAAATTACGAAGGAATTGGATGCAGAAGTTGGATTCTTATAACCTACCAGATGATTCGCTTACAAGCCTTAGTTGGCTTTATGTAAGAATTCGCTTTTATAACTGACACTCCTAAAAGGATATGCATCCAATAGGCATCGAAATGGAAACAAATCTGAAACTTGTTGATGTGGATATGTCAAATGAGCAAACGAACTCGGGTAAGGTTTTGCAATTTTCATCATCGTTGAGTTAGCCTGCCTTGTTAAATTTTCTTCTTATGGACCGCATCGGTTTGCCGGAAGTCTTTTCGATCCAAAAGTCCGCTTAGAATACAGAACGAAGTGGACTGGAAAGCCACCGTTTTCTTACGCCACTTTGATCTGTTTGGCAATGCGTGAGCTCGGGAAACCAAAAGTTACACTTTCGGATATATACGGCTGGATTATGAACAATTTCGCGTACTACCGCCATACGGACTCAAGTTGGCAAGTAAGTATGAAAAAAAATTAAAACTGCCTTTGGAATTTTTGGAAGTTACATTTTTATTCTGTGGACATGCATATCTGAGTAGTGGACGACTATATGCGATTCAATCCTGGGTGAATTTTGACCTTTCTGATTTAAGTAGGAGTTTTTATCTCAGTCATGGATCTCCTCGAGGTCATTAAGGATTCTTTTGTCCCTTTAAGGTTTATCATTTTTTCGGACCAAAAAGTTAATAACATGCGCTCGTCTTTTGTGTTTCATAAGTGATCAGTTGTAAACTGAGTAAAGATTGTTTTATAGGTTGGTGGCAATAGTTGAAGATTTACCCAGTATTAAGGGCATCTTATTTGACGTCTTTTATCTGACTAGCAAATGTTTCGCTGGTTTCGTAAACAGAAGTGATTGTAACGGGGTTCACTATGCTAGTCCGCGAATGCCAGTAGTGCGCATTATTGACCAGCGCTGGTCATGCTGGATAGGGAACTGTTCCTTTGCTTACTTAGAGGGCATCGAAAATGAAGCTGCACAAATGTGCTCATTGTAATACAGGATACGGTTAGAAAGCAGACAGAATTTTGCCTTAACTTGCGCGCACATAATTATTACGCCAGCTTAGGAGTGATCATTTTTCCAAGGCAAAAATCGAAGTAAGCTTCTGCGGAATCGATACAGAGGAATGATCAGCAACAAGATAAGTGAATTAACCTTATTTGTTTTTATCGTGTGCTTTTACCGTTTGTTTTATTAGTCGCGAGTTCCTTGCAGCCAGCACCTAGTTCGAAGGCTACTTGTTATACCTCTACGCCGAGTCATAGTCTGACCTCATTGCGTTCAGTTTTCTTTAGACAACTCTAAAGTAAACAAGAAAAAAATGAATGCAGAAGAAGTATCCAAGACACCGAATATGTTGTAGGGAGATTATTGCAGCCATGGAAAGACTATCAGCCCTCGAAACATCCACGCACCATCTAATTTTCCACCTGATGTTTCCAGGACATTGTGGCTTTGCTTTTGTAATATTGATAATCGAATACAGAAGACCGCAAACCAAGTTTCCTAACCGTAGATTTTAAAAATTACACACCGTTCTGTAGAACTTTACACCATTGCGCCGGGAGGTTTGATGTTACTGCAGTGCCATAATGGCAACAGACTAAAGAAATCAACCCTAGCGTTTATATTTTGTGATGTGACCTTTTCCTCCAACGCCACCCCCGTTTTAAGCTATGCTTCATACGAGTTTAGTGGAAGGGGATGCTCCACAGCCGCTTGGACCCACCGCACATGGGGGGAGGGTGGGCCGGCAACCATGACTGAAACTTGCATTGGCATAAAATTACATAGGGTCTCACTGGGTCCATTGCGATAAAGACCCGGTCGACAGCAAATTGCAACCTGTCATCAAATGACCTCGAATCTGAAACTCGAATATCTAACTTCTTTGGAGTGGTAAATACTTAATCCACTTTGCCGCCCCCGTTTGTCTTTAGTCTCCAGGGGACTTTGATTGCTTCTAGCTCATTGCCACAAAGTGAATGGAAATGCATGCTTCTGTCCTTTTGCTACACTTTAAAGGCACAAGATACGTCGTATTTAGATACCTCGATCACCAATCTTTAGTTAAGTCCCCCGCCTTGTCGTTAAGCAAGACAGTATCTTTGGGATGCGCTAAGTCGAACACTGATCCCAGCGGCGAACTTAATCGCACTGTCTGCTTAACCAGATATGGGAAAACATCTGTGGCGAAGCTGGAAATAAATGGAAACGTAAAACAGCTTCATTGTACTTCATTGGAGACTAAAAAGACAGCGGAATCCTCTCATTCGCTCCAACCTAATGTGAGGTATGGCCTACGAGTTACGGGCTTTGTCACAGACCAAAGTGAATATAAATAAAAGGATTCCAGTGTTAGGTTTTCCAGTTTTTCACTAACTTCAGCGTGATTGCATAGTTTATCAGGCTAATGGTCCCTCTTTAATGAAAATGACTTATCGAATAAATGCAGAACAAATGATCAATACAGGGATATATTATATCAGTCTGGAGTTAGTTTTGTGCCAAACATCCGACTGAGTTATTATGTTTCGCGATCTGTTTATTTAAAGGTTTTTGTATATTTACCAAAATATTAAAAAACTCGGTGGTTCAATCCGAATAGTTCAGTGTCGTTGCTGGTACTGCTTAACTCAGCGCTGAGCATCTGCACTGCGCTCCAGTTCTCGAAAATATTCTTGTCCTGACGCTGATATCTATTGGAGAAGGATGACGTTATCACGTGCATAGTAGATGGATTTTGTCCAGGAAGACCGTAGGCTAATAACTCAGTAGTAATCTAGATGAACACTTTAGTTAAGTGCTTTCAATACGTTTCGCAGCTAAATAACTTGAAGCATGATTTGTTTTCACTCCATGACTACACCTTGCTAATTCTGAATGAAATCCGACTTCGTAGACAACTATCTTCCAATTCTAAGTAAATTCTCCGTACAACACGGACCGTTCTGTTTGCCAAAACGTTCAATATTTGTTTGGTAAGTATTGTTCACGGTTATCACAGTGATCTCGTACTCAGAATAGTTAAAAATATGACTAAAATGCAGAGGCATTTCCGCAACTAATATCTTTGCTGTCGTGGGATGGTCTCCCAACATATTACTCGCAATCTGACACTCGTTATATTTTAATGAACTGAATTTTAACGTTCAGCCAGGAATGCAAATATATGTGTAGGTTCACCGCCTCAGCAAATACTATACTCTCCGTTATTGAAGTGTAATGGTGATTTGACAGAACAACGTGGTTACTATTGTTTTTGTTTCGTCTCGCGGGTATAATGTTATCCAAAGTTTATCTATACTCTTAAGATCGTTGAAAATGGATGACTGGGCGTCTTGGTAGAAAAAATAAAACAGCGAATTACCCAGAAGAATAATTAAAGTCAGTGAGGGCTACAGTAAGTTGTCGCTCAAAAGTGTTTAAAGGACCCATGCAAACGAGACTCCAAGGGAACTCAAACTTGATTGGGGTGGTTCATAAACAACTCGGTTCGGACGACCTTATTTGAAAGCAAGATATATGTTGGAGATATCAAATTCAGTCTTAGCTAACAGATTAACTCACATTACTTTTGTTCTCATAAAAGGATGTATGCATCTAGATGTTTAAGTATATTCTCGCTGACCTCTGTGCAAATCTTCCGTCATTACAATTTCGAAGAGAAAACAGTACGTGGTAGAGCGAAAAGAATTATTTCATTTAACTGATGACAAGTTACAGCTCATCCAGACTTTTCAGTATCAATGACTTTCCGCCGTTCAATATATGCCTGTTTATTTCTGACTGCCCCTCTAGCCTTTGCGCATCCAAGCGCGATCTACAGGGCGACACAACTGTAACATACGAGCCGGTGACCACATGGTTTGTTCATACAACTATTCCGGTAAATCTCGCCGGGTCAGTGAGATTCGACAAGAAACGATAGTGTTACTCAAACGGCGGCTCTCACTTGCCACGTCTCATTGCCACTACCTGGCTTGTAATTTTTTTGAGGAAAGCGCTTGCCAAGCGAAAACCTACTGCACCATCTACAGAGCGGTCGGTTGTCCGGGACCGTTTATTCAGTGCACCCTGCCTTATTTCCTCCAAATGTAACCACCAATATCGGTGGCTATTCCTTTATCCGCAACCGAGGGATGTACCAGGTGGCATGCAACTCTCCTGAGTCCCGACTGGTATGGAGGCCTAATTACACCAGGATGGAAGAAGACCTGTTTGACAGGTGTTCTGGCTGCCATTTAGAAGGAAATCTCCGACTGTCATCAGAGTTTACTACAAACTCAAACTCGCTTAGCTGTTTTTTTAACTCAGGTTCAATTGGGTTGTTTCATTCACTCAAAAAGAGTGAAATCCCCCCATTTTTTAAATTAAAAATACGCCGTGTATTTGCCACTTTAAAGGAGATTTAACAAGTTAACTAGACGAATGACGTTTCTTATTGAATTTGTTTCGTAGTTTTCAAAAACCTTCCCTGCGCTAACAAAGCAAGCGACTGAGTCACAACGAAAAAACTGCGATATGAATATATGATAGTGACCAAGTGTTCGGATTTTGGTCGTCTTGACGGTGCAGGCACTACCTTCTTAAGCGTAATGTATTAGGTATCAGAAAGAATTTCGGAAGCAAATTCTACCCTAGCAACAAGATGCAGAGAAGACCAAATCTAAGTAGCACTACGTCTGTATCCGTTTTGATGAATCCAGTTAGCAAGGGAAAACCTTTTTCAAGCAAACCAAGAGGCTTTGAAAAAGTTCAGCTGATGATAACAAGCGGCCTCAAATTGTTTTTGCACTAAGTAGTACGGAGAATAAACATATTCTGAGAGAGAAAAACAATTCCCCGATATCGCCAAGGAGATCCTGCGGAGATCACGAAGGGTTATGGGAAAGTAAAAATTCAGGGTATTTATCTGTGGATGAAGGGGGATATATTGGTTCTTCAGTAAAAGGCGATCAGGTCTGTCATAACTATCTTGGTTTGATTCTCCGTATAGTAGTCAGTAGTCAACGTTCAGATTCACTCAAATTCAGAGAACGGGGTGGGGACACATTTAAAATGTCATCTTGTCTGCTTTGTAGTATAGTAGTAACGTAAGCTCACATTTAAAAGCGGCGTCGACTGCACTTATAGATGGCTTAAATAAGAATGTAATAAGGAATTATGTTACAAGGAAAAGAAATAGGAGAGGATAGCACTCTGTAAGATAGCATCATTGATGGGCACTGGAAAGGACGTTCCACTAGTTGACTGCTGCCCACGTATACTACCCGATCAGTCTGACAATTCTGCTCAGTATTCTCATCTTATCCTTACTTTTGTCACTTCTCACCCGTTTTCATTCCTTCTCTCGGCTGGTTAAACTTTTCTGTTATTAATCCTCCAGCTTTCTCCCCACAGCCCCCTACCCTCCACCTATCAAGACACATTTTGGCGCTACAATTTAGTCACCCAGGACGATATTCGCGACTTCTTGTCCTTCATTCGTTGTAGTAACACTCTTTTACCCCTGATGTTTTGGTATCTCTAACTAAATTAACACCCTTTTTCAATGGATTCATCATTTTCTGCACTTCTAGTCGGGCAAACCAAAATCCCCCCGAACGACTCTACGAATTAAAGCGCTGTTCGCTTGAAGCACTCAACATTTTGTTGCTGTTATCGCTTGCTCACTCCCACGTCTCACTACTGCTTTGTACAAGTCAGGAATAGGTTCTCGTTAGACGTAAAAAAACAAAAATCGCTTCTTTTGTTGCAGGCAAAAGTTAAGTCTAATTTGCCACTGGTAACCAAGCCTTTTGGTCCCTCCCCAAAATCGATTCCAGAATTTTCTACCCTTCCAGTTTTTTTTCCCAACTGTAATGCATCCAGCGATCTTTTTGCAAGCAAAAAAAATCAAGGCTTTCGCTTCCAATTTGCCTCCAGTTCCACTACATATATTTCATCCGATTCTCTGTCTACTTCTGTCCACAAACCACAGCCCTCATATAAGCACCAGAAAAATCCCCCAAGCGCTGCGCTTTCTGAACTTGCGCAAACAACGCAGTCCGGTGGGTATCCCACCCATCGTCCTTAAGTGTGCTTGATTTAGTTGTCTCGCCTTTCGCGTCGCCTTTTCTGCCTTTCCCTTTGTCTTTCTACTTTCCCAATCTCACGGGGAAGCAGAAGTTACCCCTAATCCTAAACGCGGCAATTTAACTGATCTGATCAACTCTCCATCCGATATCCGTAACATTTATTTTGAAAGCAAGCGAAATCGTTATTTCCGATCATCTTCGATTGTTTTTTGAACGTGAAGCACTACTGAGTGACATTTAACATGGACCTTGTCAACGTTTCACCAGTGATCATCTGTTGGCCGTCCTCTCACAATCTTGGTCAGCCGCACCTGACCATTCTCTGTGCTTTCAGGGCTTCGACCGAGTTCGGCAAGAACGCCTGCCAACCAAACTTTCGACATCCATCTTTCCTTCAGCTCGCTTATTATAGATCTCAAGTTTCCCCAGTTAACGTTTCCTATGAACCCTAGTGTCCCCAAGAATCCGTATCCGTCCCCTAATCTGTTGTTTGTTAACGATGTTCTATCCACTACGTTCAATCAAGTCCAGTTCTTTGCCAATGATGCCACTCTTCATCGCTTCCTATGCAAATACCAAAATTAGTCGTCAGCTCATCGCTGCCGTCTCCTGGGGTTCTCGTGCTCATAGTTGACTTCAGTCTTTTGTAAACTTCCCTTCTGTCTGCTGTTTGAAACATCAAATGTGGATCTATATGCAAACTGATAGGTATGTCTTGCAGCCTCCTCAATGGCAACAGGAAGCTTCAAATCTTCCTCCAGTGTCATGAATATCACAAGTCTACATGCAATATGTAGTTATTCACTAAACTGCTTTGGAACAGGCGTTATCTTTACACGTCTTTGTATGTCAGAATTCTTTTTGCTTTACAGAGACCCCCCAAAAAAAGAACAGAGAATCCGCGCGCATTCCCACAGAAACCGGGGGCAAGCCGTCTGGGCCCAAGGCTTCACTAGTTTTCAGTATTTTTAGCTTCTCACGAACAACCGTGTGCTTTACTTGAGATATCTTAGCAAGCACACCCTCAGGTAGCCCGCCGTTTTGAGTTTTCCGGTGTCAACATAACGAACCCCATCCTTGAATTACCAGCACAAATCTCTCTGACGGCATGCCTCATGCCCCAGGTTTGGAGCTGATATCTTCTTAAAGCCTAGTTCGTCGTCGGATTTCTGATTTATCGGCCCAATTTAAGATTGATTTTTGAATTTCACTTGCTTCTGTTCTTTCTTGCTTCCTAGCTTTTTACAGTACCGAGGGGAAAACCTGTTGGTCTGCGTGAGTGACAACTCTGAAAGCAACAGTTGCGACATTGAGTGAGAATCTCGCCAAGCATTAGTTGTAAAACATCCGTAGAATTCACTGGTGACGATAAACGTGTTGGGTTTTTCAGCGGCGCTTTCCCGTGTTTTATAGTTGTATATGCATATCTTAATCATCTGAATCAATTCTTCTCGTAGGTTGTTGGGCAAATTTACGGAATGCAGTGATCCCAACTGTCTAATGGCATACTATTTTGAATCCCAAATAATTACCTTCTTTGTGAAAACAAAATTTAGACAAACGCCATTTCTTATAGGAAAACGTCCATTAAACTTATCGCAAATGTGGATTGGATATCGTCTTTCCCACACATAAAGGACACGAACATACATCACGCATTAAAAGTTGCGTCTTCTTTTTCTTGAAATGGAAATTTTGTAATGGCCCTTGATTTTATTGGAGAACTTTTGGGTTTCCCGAATAAGCAGGCATGTAGAAAAACCATTACTTGTAACTCTACTGATGAGCTAAAAGTGGTCCTAAAATCATAGTGGTAAAAGTTTCGCGTTGCTCTTTTTAAACCCTATTCGAAAGTGTACAGAAGAGATGAAGCAGTTTTAGGCCAACACTGAATGAAGTAAACGAATTCCAGTTGGTGGTTTGCTGTCGTTATGTTTGGTGTAACAGTAAAGATCTAATGACACCATACAAAAATGAACGTATTGAAAAGTTCCGATTATTTTGAGGTCAGTTGATAAAATCAGATTAACGAAGTTTTTTCATGCGCTTGTAAGCTAACTTGTGGAAGCTACTCAACTGTTCCAGAATCTAAATGTTGCTCCCCTGGTTGCTTTTCGTTATCCTGTTCATACTGGAGCAGCTTCCCGGCCTGTTCACAATCTGCTTCGTGGAAACAAAAAAAAGTTCGAAACTAATTTACTGAACTGTTTCGGATAAGAATAACTGACTACCTGAGGCGGTTCAATCTGATTAGCTTGAGTGTTGTGATTTTTACCGCGGCGATTTATTCAAACGATTCCTCCGTTGCAATTGGTAATTTTTTCATTCTGTTCATTTAAACCCCTTTGCGACTTTTAGCATGTAGCCACCACTGGTAGCATTGAACCTAATAAAGTGGGCATTTTCCGTCGGATGATATCCATGTCCTGATTTTAGGTAAAGTGTTTTTGTCGTTATGATAGCTATAATTGATGAGAAAACAGGAAAAAAGATGGGCAGCTCCCTTTCAACTATTTGTTTCTTATCGACAAACTTGTTGTTTATATATTGGAAAATTGACTTACTAACCTTCAAAAAATAAGAAATCATACGATAGCGAAAGTCTGCTGTCTTGTGTGCAATAAAGGACGCAAATCAAATATCTGAGATGTCTAATTGACATTTGCCAATTTTTTTAAGAGGAAGCAAGTGACAGGATTGACGGTTTCTTGTAGCTTTCGTTTGATACATTCCATTGTAAGCTAGTGATCTTTTTAGTGGGTTTTTCTTTTGAATTGGAATGAATTTGTTAGTTCCAAAAGTTTTTTTTCGATTTGAGGGAGTACTGAACTCTGGTAATTCTGGTAGAAGAAAGCGGAGTTCGAATTGGGTCTTCAGACTCGGCAGCTTTTGTACACGATATGGATTGGTCAAAGCTCCCTTTAGGCCATTGTCAAAGAAAGAACGATCTAAGGGACTGCTTCTGCATGACGGAACTGAATGAATCCTAATGTGACTCTCAAGTTTTCACAACTGCAATCGGCACACAAATCCGGAAATGGAGACATTGTGAATTGGTCAAAACACGGCCTGGTAGATATTTAGATAACAACTGCGACTATGTCTGTCCCGCAATGTCGATCAGCCAACCGACTAGCGAGAAACAATCCAAGATGATGAACAGTGAAGATCAACAAGACCGTTGCGTGATAGGACCATGGCTGGTCAAATCAGGCCGACCGTTTACCGTCTATGAATGATCAGCAATCCGTTAGAAGTAATGCCCGCTCACAAGTCTGTACGGCCTAGATGGAATGAGTGCTCAGTACATGCGAAATTAGTCGGTTGGAGGAGACGGGATAAAAGATCCCATCGGATACCTACTTGATGAATTTGGCTTCGCTTGAGACATACTTGTTTACGGCATCATTCTCTGTTGTGAAAAGAGAAACCCTTTGAACGGTCTACGATCGTCTAATTCGTTACTTCTTGTTTAGGCGAGAAGGGATCCGAAACAACAAAGACCGATCGTGCGCACTAGACTTATTGACTTGATTTTGTAGTATTAGTTGGCGTTCTGTTTCTGCGTTATTAATTCTTGGAGTAGGGTGAAAATATCCGGTCTGAACACCCAAACGGTCAGAAATCTCCTACCGAGAATTGTTTTGGAATCAAGTGAAAATCAGATTTTTCACCAATTCTATTTTCGCTTAGTTGACCCTCTGTTTGTATTAGTGCATTCGACGTTTTGTTTACTGGCTGCCACATGGGTTTAGCACTCAGGCCCTTAGGACATCCGGTATCTAAGTCTTATCTGATGGACTAAGTTGTGTTATACATTCTGGTTATGGGTTATGTGCTCCCTTCGCTGGATCACGGTCAGTAGTGAAGTCTAAATTAAGGTTTTGATTTGATTGCAATTTTGTTGCCTTTCTTTCTGTTTCCTATGATTCTGCCTAATTTTTTTCAATGTTATTCGCAGCACAATGATGAAACATTGTTAATTCTAAAATGAGGCCATCAGATTTACACAATTCATATTGTTATCACTTATTGATGGAACTGTTAGTCCGACGTTAATATATCGGAATCTTAAGATGGTTTAAGTGAAATCTTGTGCACATTTACCAAAGTTAATATTTGCACCTAATTACTTTGCTAAGCTACCAATAACCGGCAGTGGTTAAATGGATTAAACTGTCACCCCAAAAATATCAGATTTTCGAATCCCAAATCCATCGGTCACTTTGGTGATAGATGGCAATTTGTTTTCACCCATCTCGTAACTACACCTGGCCCAATGAGACCTTATGTTGTTTTCTGTCAATTTAACTTTCAGAGTCATGATCGTCGATTCACTCCCCCCCCATGTAGTAAATTCTAGCGGCTAAGGGGCATGTCCTTTCCACATCCAGTATGTCATAAAATGTATGTTGGAATACTCACGCTCTGTAGAAAATGCGCAAGTGCTGTTGGTGTTTAACCATAAACCTTGTGTGATAGGGTTTCTCATGTGCCCATAAACAGTCCTTGTTTACTAGTGACGTGGAGATACATTACAAAAACATTTACTAGCTGTGTTCTGACAAACTGTTGTGTCTGATCGCTCTTGGAGTTTCATCGAACTGAGTTAAATGTTGAGTCAAGAGTGGCAAAAGACGGTAAACTTCTGAGAGAACAACTTATCCAAGAGGTTAATTAGAATATTCAGATGATAAGGTAATTGGATTTTCTAGTCGACATGTATTTTGCCATCCGGATCACCGATCTGTTAACCGCAGTCCGTTGTGAAGTATCCTTTCCCTCCTTTCCACGCACTGCGGAGATATCGGAACCATAACTAAGGTAAACAGTTTTTCATACTGTTAAGCCATCCGGCTATTTACTTGTGAACATCTAATTAAGATCACACGCGGTTGTCTCCATGTTCATTCTGTTCGTTCCGGTTCTCCCGTACAACATTAAATACACTGTAAGAGTAACTACTGCATACCGGGTTTTTGAGTAAAAAATAATAAACTAAGTATATCTTTTCATTTGTCAACGGATTCAGGTTCACCTAGGAATGATATTTGGGACCTGATTTCTGCAATGCTAGCAATAGTAGAAGTATTCTTCTAGTCCTCCAAGTTGGGGGTTGATCTGAGTTGGCAGCTATATACCACTGTATAGCGGTCAGGTTCTTGTTAGAACCAAAGGCCTTGGTTGAGAACCCTAATCGTTCTTCTGCTTAGCGGCTGGACTCCTTAGCAATACCCGTCCATTATTCCCCATGAGTTACACGCCTGCAAACGATTCCATACTGCATCGGTCGTCGCGCAGGATGATCAGGACCGCGCTGTCCATTGCGTCCAGCGCAGGTGGGATGTGTAGTGATAAGTATGCTACTGCTCAGAGTTCCCTCTCTTTTATTCAACTTGTTTCTTCTGTCTCCAAATGAATCTGTTTGCTCCTTCTGTCTACCCATAGTATCTCCATTGATAACACGCCCCATACTCGCAACGGTTTATTGTCAAGTAGTTTAGTGGGTGGTTTTCAGTCTGTTAGCTCACATTTTCTCAAGCTTCGTCAGCCTCTGAATCTCGATTCTTTCAATGTGCACACTCTCACGCAGGCTGGCCAACAGGCATGTTTGGCTCTGACAATGGACTCACTTTCGATTGATGTCTGCTGTGTGAGTGAAACACGAATTCAGGATTCGAGTAGAGTAATTCAACTAACTGTGCCTTATGTCTCGTCAAGATATTTTCTTCACACTTCGGGAGACGAAGAAGCTCAAGCTGTGGGTGAATGTGGTGTAGGAAGTCCTAAGTGAGAAGGCTGATATGCAAAAAGACGATTTTTATGACGAACTCGTCACTCTTGTTCGGAAGAGCAAACGCCCTGGCATTGTAGTGGTAGCAGGTGATTTTAATGCACAAGTTGGGAAACTTAGTGCATCGGAGTCCTGTTTAGGTGGACGATGCGCCTTGCCTACTGAGCGAACAGATAACGGGAAAATACTTCTCCAATTTTGTGCAGACAATAACCTTTTCCTATGTAGTACAAATCTCCGACACAGTTCTCGTCGCACGGCGATATGGCGCTCTAACTCGACAGGTGGTCTAAATCGCAACGACCTTATCATAGTAAGCTACCATTGGCGCATTTCTGGACCACATACTTCGAATCTGACCATCCGTTAGTTTTAATGCCATTTTTGCTTCAGCTCAACGGCCATTGATGCGGACCGCAAACCCACTTGGCCTTCCAACATCTGTGTGATTCGGCTGTTCGCAACAGCTTTGAGCAGGAACTGTGAACTCCGACGAGGAGCAATGTAGATGAGCAGTGGGATCAAATCAAGCAAGCTATTCATTTGGCAACAGGTTTCACCTGTGGTCCTAGATCTAGCGTTCATCAAAGACACTGGATCTTGCAAGCGTCGCTAAGTCTAATGAAGCGAAAACGCCAGCTGCCTAAGTGCAAGGAAGTGAATAAGATGCGTCGACAGTTTCAGCATCAGTTGACGATCAACCTAATAGTGATCGTGAAAACTGGTGGGTTAAGGTAGCCGGGGAGACGGAAGTAGCGGCCGCTTCAGGTAAAAGCCAGAGACTGTTTCAGCTTATACGTGACAGCTGTGGGCAGCGAACTTCGGTCGTGTGCGATAGGAATGTAGAGCTCATTCATGGTAGACAGCAAAGGCTGGACCGTTGGGCTGAGCACTTTAAGGCTCAGTTTAGCTAGCCGCAAGTTAACGTCTTTAGACCAACGTCTGGACCTGGGAATTGTTGGGTGTCTGCAGGCCGCCCGGCGGAAAAGAAGTTGGAGTCGAATATTCGACTTCTGAAGAAGGGAAAAGCAGCCGGTCCCGACGAACTTTCCCTAGTTCTTTGCAAACTGGGAGGAGTAGCCCTAATGAAAGCACATTTTTCCTTCATTCGTAATACTTGAAACGAGAAGCTTATTCCGTTATCGTGTATTGTTTGTATTGTATTCCATAGACTTTTACGTACAATAAGTAATGTTGCATTTCAGTCGAAACATGTGCGAGTAAAAATAAAGTAAGAAAAAAATGAATGAATAAAATAAATTTCGCTCATCACTTCGTGAAAAATATGAGGAACTCATCGAGGAATAATCATAGCACATTATGATACGTTGCTCAGGAATTTGGCACGATTTGTCAAGATGCGTGCTAAACATGGAACGACGGAGTTTATATAGGCACTGATTCTACAGAGTATGGAACGAAAAGCGTATCGTATAGAAATATGAGAGCGGCACTTTGCAAGATCGTTGTGCAAAGGATACGTGGGATCTGACAGTATTTTGTGAGCAAATTTCTCACATGGTGATAAGTGTTGACCACATAGATTAGGGGACAATTCACTTAGTGGTATGAAGGATACACGGCTAATAATTGATAGACCTCGGCGAAGAATTTTAAAGTCTTTTTCAAGTAAACTTGGGAAATAACACGAGAACAGTAAAGAAGGACTGGAAAAACATTGGTATACAAAATGGGAAATGGTGTGTTGTCTCAGCTTCCTGATTTGAAATGACAACCGTCGGAGACTCTTTACACAAGTATAAGTGTGAGAAGTCCACTTCAGATTTTTATTAATATTAACTCCTAGATATTTCACGGAATTAACCCTGGTAAGGGTTTTTGAGTTGATGGAAGACGTTTCAGATGGGTAGGCTGGTCGAGAGAGAGAGAGAGAGAGAGAGAGAGAGAGCGAGCGAGAGAACAGACATTCAAAACAATTAGATGTGTTGAGATTTAAACCAGCTCGTGCAGAGAAATCGTAGACAGAAGATAGGTTGTTGAGAAAACTTTGAATATTATCGTTGTTTGAAACGATCTGAGAGAGGGCAAAATCATCAGCATACTTAAACAGGTGGCAGGGTGGGCTAGTTGATGAGTCGCTGATGTATGCAGAGAAGAGAAGCGGTGAAAGAACAGCACCCTGAAGCAGTCCTGAGTTGTTGATCAATGGTTTTTCGAAACTTTACCCTCCATTTGTTTGCACTAGGTTCGGTTAGTAAAGTAATCAGACAGTTGTACTAATAAGGGCCTGGGACAACCAAATGGCTCCAGTTTGTAAAGCAGAAAAGACCGTGGGACTGAATCGAATGCCAACGAATAGTCCAGAAAGGCGCAACATAGATTTCATCGATGCATCTAAGGACTTACAAATGTGGCGAATGAGGAAAGCGACAGCGTTCAAAGTGGACCTGTTAGATTTATAGGCAAACTGAAAAGGATCGTCAGGACGACACATAGAAGAACGCAGGCGCTTGTGTACAGCACGCTCCGTCAGTTTGGGACCAGAAGACGTTGAGGCGATGGGGCGAAAACGTTTTGCCAAAGCAGTAGAACTGGTAGATTTTGGGATGGGAATAATAGTGGCGTGTCTCCAACATTCAGTGATAGAAGACAAGATTAATGCTAAGTTGATTAGAGAAGTAAATGCATCGGTCAGAGCCAAACGACCATGCCTTAAAAGAGCTGAAGACAAACTGTTAGGACCAACACCTCTGGTAATTTTACTGGTGCGGAGACCGTTGAACATCTCTTCTCCAGAAAAACTTGTAACTACCATATCATCAACCTGACCAAATGTGACCGGTTATAAGTGGAAGAATGGATGAGAGCACGACTGATGCTGTCGACATCCGCGGGAGTTTTCTTATGCTTCTTCTTCATCCCACACAACAGTCAAATACCTTGCCATAGGAATCGATCGTCGTTACCACTCCGGAGTTGGCCGGAGAATGTCATGTCGATGCGTTGGATTTCAGCTCTTATTAGGTTGGAAATGTACTGCACGCTTGAGTTATTAAGGGATTTTCAGAAGTGTTCCTTGCATCTTCTTAGAGATTTCAGTTTCTGGATGGTGATACGGCCATTTGGGACGAATAGTGTTTCTGATGGGCAGCAAATATCAAAGATTGCGTTGGCCGTCTCTGTGGAAAGTTTGACCTTGTCATTGAGCAGGTGTTCAAAAGAGAAGCAGGCAGATGTGAGCGAAAGGGATTTCTGAAGAAGAGTAAGGCTGTATAAACAGCTTCGGACTTTCCAGGTCAGAAGGTATTTGTGTATGTTGCAACACCGCCTCCAGTCTTCTTGTCCGAAACTGTCCTGCCGATGGAGTCTGAAGATGCCTATCGACACGAGTGAATCAGCTATATCCGGTTTCAGCCAGGATTCTTGTATGCAGATGACATACGTGTGAACATGGATCGGTGATTGAAGTGTGAGGGACAGATCCGACGTTTTCGTTAACAGAGAGCGGATGTTGCTACTCAGCAATGTCGCAACGCACATCTTGACTGGAAGGGTGCATTTAAGAGCTGCCTGCCAGCCCACACGAGTGCCTCTTTTAGATCGATTAGGAGATCGTTGAGGTGCAGCAATGCGTGGTCCTAGTCCATGGTGAGAAAGGATGCGGTTTTTGAACAAAAGTAATTCCGAGCGATTGTAGCAGCAAACGGAGAACGTAATGGATTCAAATATCCGACACCAAACCAAATAGGATGACAGAATTGCAGCGCAGCCAGTCAGAAGGCGCGGGATGAGTCACTGAGTGTATTCATCTTCAAGAAGGGCACACGTAGTGACTGTAGCAATCATCGTGGGACTAGTTTAATTCCGATAGCTACTAAAGTTTTAGCTTCGATAATGCTGCGCCGTTTAACACCGATTCGCGAGAGTAACATCCGCAAAGAGCAGGCCGGCTTTCGTTCAGGTCTATTTTGCACCAACTAAATATTCACCGTTCGCCAGTTACTGGAAACGCTCCACACACGGCACTACTCTACGATCGTAGTCCTTCTCTACTTGAAAGGCGCGTTCGATTCAGTGAATCGGACAGCACTATTCAATGCTCTCCACTGGAGTGGTATGGCAGCGAAGTTCGTAAACCTGTTGCGAACATTGTACTCGCGTACCTACAGTCACGTGAGGGTATACGATGAACTATCGAGTTCATTCGAAACGACTAGTGGCGTTCGACAAAGGTTTCCCGTTTCTCTACTCCTGTTCAACTTCGTCATGGACGAGGTGATGGAAGATGCTTTAGGAGGTATTCTGAATGTAGGAGTTGAACTGGGAAATGAAGGGAAGCTGTGTGACCTAGATTACGCAGATGACGTTGTGTGCCCGTTCGAGTCTGCCGATCATGCACAACGCGCACCAGATAGACTCTCAAGATCTGTCGCTCGGTTCGGCATGTACTTTGCACCTTCAAAATGCAAAGTGCTGTTGCAGGAGTGGACGGCGACAGTGCCGAACTTGATGCTGGATGGAGAGGAACTCACGATTGTAGATCGTCTCACCTACCTTGGTAGCTGCGTGTCGAACGATGGTAGCTCGGCAGTGGAGGTAAGTATGCGTATATCCAAGGCTGGAGCAGCTTACGCTGGACTGAAGCACTTGTGGCGTCGGCCTGATATTTCGCTGAAGTTAAAAGGTCATGTGTACTGTGCTGCAGTGCGCTCAGTTCTGTTTTACGGTTGCGAAACATGAAGTATGCGTGTGGGAGATGTTCGTCAGTTAGAGGTGTTCGACCACCGACGTCTACGTAGTATGGCTAGGATTGAACGGAGTAACCGGGTGAGTAATGTAGAGGTCAGGACTCTAGTACTAGATGCTGGCTCTCAGGAAAACTTGTTTCATCGTATTTAACTTATTAAACTGTGTTGGATAGGTCACGTGTTGCGTATGGCGAACACTCGTCTACCATACCGTGCCCTATGTTGTGTTCCTCCCATGGAATGGAAGAAGTCATGCCGGAGGTCAACCGATGATGTCGAATGGGAAAATGTACTGCGAACTTTGTTAAAGTAGGTGTCTCACGCCTTCGTAGTTGAGGTCCGAGAGACGCGTCATCTAGCTGGCTGGAGAGACTGAAGAATATGGCGTTGAATCGCGAACGGTGGCGATCGTATTGCCATTTTCTATCAAATCAGAATGATTGAAAGGGTCTGTTTGTACAGTTATGCTGTTCCGTGTGTTGGCTGCAAGAGCATCTTATCTCTTCCCGCCTGTGTAGGTCCACTCCCTGTTCCCTTCGGATATTCACTCCTTCTATAGAAACATGTAACTCTGGGGGAAGGCAGCGATCAGTGAGGCTTGCCTTGCTGTTTAATGCTGAACGGTGGTGGCGAATATCCTTTATATTAATAAGTAAAATCCATGAAATCTCAAGGGGTAGATTGCCTGATATGAGTTAATGCTTTTACCAAGATTCCTCCGAAACATTTTGAGTATCCTAACGGCTACTCTTTTATGTTCACGGAGTTTCCTGGAAGTGTCCGCCGACTGCTTTACTACACGTCAACTTATCTTTTCTGGTTTACTCCTCGTGTATTTGGCCACAGCATGTGTTGGTTGGAGGGATTGGATAACATTTTTATTTCTAGTTGCTCGCCAAGCCTACTGAGTCACCTTAATTTAGATACATTTATCTTTGGACTTCTTCAAATGTTGTTTAGTTCAGTAATTGTTGTTCCTGCTCAGCTCATCACTGTCGTCACGGTTTTTGTTCTCCTCTAAAATCTTATATCCTTTTTCTGGTCACTTCGAATGCAAATGCTTTCATCTGTAGCAGGTATGCAAGAGATTTTCACGAGAGCTTTTCCAGTTAGCAAATAAATTATCTTTCCAGCTGCAACCTTTTCTTTGTGGTTCATTTTGGAATAGCGAATTTAAATGTGCTTTTTATAACGTCCTCGGTTGCTATACCGCACTTTCTGCCTCACACAAATTGAATTCACCTATCCAAATTTCCAGACGACTCGAACGGTCTTTTTAACCAGACAGGTGCACTTAGTTTTCACAATCCCCCTGACAATGATTGATAGATGTCATCAGGTCCGTAATCGTCTTTTGTTTAGGGGTGAACCAGGTGTATGCCCCATTAAATTGTCTCTGGGCCACTTTTGCGGATGCAAAAATGTCTGTAGAACGTCCATGTTGATCTCCGAACGTCGATCCCGAGGCCAAAAGACCGTCGACTGGCAAATTCACTGGTGGTCTACCGCGCACATCCACTGAATGTCCTTCACTCTCGTTTACTGTCTGTTGTCCCTTCATTATGCATCAAAACTTGGTCATCCAATGTGGCTGAGCTATTCACTCCAAACCTAGAGACTGCAAGACCGTGATGTGTGTCCGGTGATTGTCAGACTAATGTAAACCTGTTAGACATCTAGCCTCAGGGCGAGTAAAAGTGCCATTGGCGACTTGGTTGCTGATGTTGGCGGTATCCATTCAAATTGCAGACATTCAAATCATTTACAGTGTGTTGACTACCTTAGTAACAGCGATGGGAAGCGAATACTGCATTTCATGTGGTCATGTTGTGTTCTGAAATAATTCATTTCTGTTCTTCGACCGCAAAATAGGAGTTTAATAGCTTTGAAAACTATCGCACAAAACGCAATATTGTTACCCTTACTCGGAGACTCTGCTTTCGTTGGCAGCCATATTGTGCCCTTTTATTGCTATAATTATCAAAATCTTTTCCACTGACCTTGAAACTTCTTTCCAGCCATTGCAATCAAATTTTTCAGACTAAAATATCAGGGTGATTTTAAGTAAAAACTTAATTGTTCCTTTAAATAGAACTAGTTTGTTGTCACCGACAACTGTTTTGAACAGTTCATTTGGTCGTTCATAGATTTTCTTTATGCTGTCTATAAGCTGTAATAGGAACAGTTCAAAAAGACCTTGGTTAATCATCTGAAGCATGACCAATACGAACTGAATTATTTCGAAATGTTTTGACTTGCGAAGTAGTTTTATTACTTGACATCACTTGGCCCATAAGCAAAGGTCAGCTTCTTTTGTTTTTCAGAAACGTCTTAACTAACTTTGGCGCAACTGCGAGAGACGTTGTTAAGATTTTACAGATACCGGTCTTTTCTGTTTCATAGAAGTTCCTCACTAACTGGATAAAGTTACTCATTGTGTATTCTTACTGGTAGTGAGATGGTCGTGTTTGTAACTTCCCTTTCAAGTGGTAAAGTTATGTCAAATTCTCCGATTTTTTTCCAGTGGGCACTAGTTCTCCAGTTTTTTTGGGGGGGAGGGGGAGGGGGTAATTAGCCAATGAATCTCTGGTGTTGATCTTATGATAGGTTAGACCTCCGAAAGCCTCCAATGATCCTAGTCATCTTCGAATCTTATTTAACGGGAAGAGATGTCGAACTCATCAGATTTGCGCCTGCTGATTTAGTCATTCATTCATAATTTTGCACACCTTCGAGTGGCACAAAACTGGAACTAGGAAAGTTCTTTTTGATCTGGATAATTCAGACTACTTTAACTCATTTAAGTTCGTTTGACAAGGAATTCGATGTCACAGGCAAACCCGGCAGCCTGTCAAACTTGAGATTATGTTCACGAAGTGCTATTAATTGGAAAGCTTAATGCACACTGGCCTTGCTGCCGTCACCCCGGGATTGCACCTTGATGTAATGTGACGGCTTTTGTGCCTCCATGACCCAACGAGCTGTACAGGATGGCTTAGCTCAAGCGGAAGATCCAATCATGACTGAAAGTTCTGTGGGTTGATACTTGACGAAGCAATCTGTTCGTCATCTAAACCAGGGTCGATTTGAGCTGGTAACTCAGTAGGGAAATCATTGGTAGAATAATTTGTCCAAAGAGTCGGGCTTTCACTCAGCTAACCACGTTCACCTTGCTGGCAAATTTGGTTGAGGACCTTAATCATTCTCCCGTTTAGCTTCTCAACTCCCGAGCACTATTTGTTCATTATTTCCAATAAGCTGTACAAATAAAACAAATTCTGTACTGCATCGATCGTCGCCCAGGTTGATCAGGATTGCACTATCCATTGTATGGAGCAGATGACCAGTAAGCTTCTGCTCAAAGTTCTCTCACTTATCCAACTTGTTTCTTCCCTCCTCTTCTGCATTCTCAAAATCCTGCCACTGATAACGCTCCATGCAGTTCGTTGTCAAATCCCATGGTAATTGATTTCCACTCTTGTTTCTCACATTTCAAGCCCCATAAGTATCGAATTCTCGGCTTCTTTACCGTGTGTGCTCTCATTCAGAGTGGTCAACAAGTGTGTCTAGCGCCTCAAATAGACTGACTGACGACTTATGTTTCCTGCTTCAGTGAAACGCGGCTTTAGAGTTCAAGCAGTGTCACTCAACTAGATACTGGTGTTTCACCAAGGTATTTTTTGTGTACTTCAGGAGACGAAGCAGCGACTTAGGACTAGTCTCGAATGGCAAGACTGAAGGTGTCCTTTTAGACCGGATCTCGGTTAGTAGTCGTTTGCATGCTATAAAGCTCCAAGTGTTGGTTGGCATTCTAAAAGATAGCTGTGACAAATGCCGCTTATTTGTAACCTTGACCTATCGCCATCTTTGGCGGAGAGATTTACTGGACACCCAGGATATCTGGTCTCATCCGAAGAGGGTGTAAACTGAGGTCTCAATCACTTGCCTCCACTGGGTTACAAGATCAGATCATCCTACCGCGTTGCATATTAAACTGTGTGGTCTAAAGCTCAGAGTGAAGTACCGCAAGTCAATAGTATATTTTAATTTAGGCAACCGGGTAGTACCAACGCCCCAGAAGAACCATGGGTAGCGAAGATTTGGGTGGAAAATCTAACGTGTGTGGTGTATTGAATAGAGTTTCTTTTTTCCTTATCACTGCTTTCCTTCTCCACAATGACTCTGGTGGTACATGATCTGTATCGCGGCCTTGTCTAAGATACGCTCCAACCGACTGGCACACTGATTTTTTGGCGACCTTTCTACTCTCGTTCGCAGAAGAAGAGGCCCTAACATTTTAGTGATTACACGAGTTGGAAAAAATTAGTGCAGCGGAAGCTTGTTTAGTTTCGTTTTGTGTACCTACAAATAACGGGGATGGGCTTATCCAGTTTGGTGCAGATAATCGGTTACTCTTGTCTTTTGCGGGTTTCCGCTAGAGATCTCGTCGCACAGTGACATGGACTTCTAATTCGACAGGTACTCGGAGTCAGATAGATCGCATTGCAACAAGCTACAGCTGGCGCCCTTCTGTCCAAGACTGGATTATGCTGGTCCACATACGTACATTCGGATCATGCGTTATTTCTAATGAAATTTTCGCTGCAGCTCAATGACTATCGACGCAAATAGAGAATCCAGTTTGTACGGTCTAAATGTTCACGCCCCTGAGAAAAAGAAACAATCAAATCATCTAGGAATTCCACGGAAAGTAATGTAGGTGAGCAGCAGAATCATATCAGACGGGGGATATACTTGGCAGTAGTTTTATCTGGGATCCTGAGTGGGTGGGTGAAATCCTCAAGAGTTACTGAATTTAATAGAGCAATAACTTCAGCTGCTAATGTGCAAGATGAACAAAACAGAACCAAATCTACAAGGTCAGTTCACAAAATCCCTTAAGAAGAACCGTGAAAACTGATGGATCAAAGTAGCTTAAGAGACGAATATAGCAGCTGTTTCAGGTTACAGCCAAGGAATTTGTGCGTACCACCGGCAGACGACAAACTCCCGACAGTGAAACGAAATAGGATAGGAATAGAGAGTCTGTTCGGTAGAGACTTGACTTTTGGTTGAACACTTCGAAGGTCAGTTTGGCTGGTTGCGCGTCAATTTGGTGACTCTAACGTCAACAACCCTTGGAAGATGTCGCTTGATCCCCCCCCCAACAGAAGTGGAACTGGAGTTGAGCATTCGGTCGCCAAGGCATGGGAAGGTCAATTCTTGCTAACTACCCTCATTTTTTTCAAACCACGCGGAGATGCCCTGGAAAAATCTGACCTTTTTATACGAGATGTTTGAAACAAGGGAAGTATTCCATTACTTGAGTGGGACTCACTCATATCCTAGATAGGACTGCTATGATTGCGATAATCATCATGGGGTCAGTTTAGTCTCGGTAGGTACCAAAGTATTAGCCCAGGTATTGCTGCACCAGTTGGCAGTGGTTCGCGGGAATAGTCCCCACAAATAGCGGACTGAGTTTCCCCCGGCCGAGGATGCATCGACGAAATTTTTGCCCTACATCAGTTTCCCTTCACTTGAAGGGTGTGTTCGCCCAAGCTGACCAAGCAACGTTTTTTATTACTGTTTACAGGCAAAAGAAGTTTTCAGAGCTACTACTCCCACTGTTTTTGCATATTTCTAAGCTCGTAAGGGTAAACAGTGAACTAACAAGTTCATTGGAAACTACTAACTATGTTCTACAGTGATGTATCGTTTCAATATTCTTGTCTAAATTTGTTACCGGTGTGATACCGGAGAATGCTTTAGAAGGTCTTCAGGGCGTGGGCGTCAAATTGCAGAATAATTGAAAAGTCTGTGGTCTAGATTATACCGATGACCTCACCTACTTGTTCCAACATGAGGAATATCCTCAACGTGCACTAGACACACAGAAACTGTAGCTCCATTCGGCATATATTTTACACCTGCAGAGTGTGAAGTGCTGCTAAAAGGCTGGACGTCATTGGTGCTTGATGTAAGCAACTAACAGCTTTTCTCTATCTCACTTACTTCAGCAGCTGCTTGACGGGGAATAATAGCACGGTGGTAGAAATGAGTGTATATCCAAGCCTCGTACGGTCAAAGCTGAGTCGTGTGGCTCTGAGAATTTCTTAGGCTAGAAGTCAAATATTGCGTGCTGGTTCGGTGATTGCTCCATCGTAGCATATCCAGCTTAGTAGACTTCAGGTTACGTATGCTAAATGCGCGTCTGTTGCACCGTGCTCTGGTTTCCGTTCCTTCGGTATTCAAAAGCCACGTTGGAGAAAAAAGGTGACTTGGCAGCGGGAAATGACAAAATTAACAGGGAGCCTAGATAAGATAGATGATTGGATTCAAAGGTCTCTCAACCGGTTATGGCTAAATGTTGCAGTCAGTGGCGTTCTTACATTCCAAGCATGTTCGCTTCTTTGTGGTACGTGTCTTCGGATCTCTTACTTTTCCTTTTGCCGTTATTCGACGATTTTAGGTAGCAACCAAAATGAAAGTGTTCGTGGAAGCTTAATAAGTGTAAAAATTGAAGTGATACTTAACAACTCAATCAATTCAGTTGCACCATTAAGCTATTGTTGCCGTTCACCGAGTCTGAATGTGAGATTTCGGGTCACTTATCATGACTATCTGCGACGAGAAAGTCCCTTTCATCCCGAGCTTATTCCAAATCAGACCAATGGCCGATATTAGCTCTGAATATTTCACCGTAACCAGTGTCGTCGAAACATATGCAACAACCAGTTTAATTTTGCGAACACCGAGTGCCAAGCAAGGACAACCACTCGGTGTTTCGTCCAGTGTGTACAATTGGACTACACGTCTAATTTGCTTCCACTCCTCCCCGGATTGTTTCAGTCAATCATGAATTCTTTAAAAACGTAACTGGAATAACCCGTATTCGAATCACCAAAGTTGGTCTAGTTTTAGTTCATCAGTTCATGGGCCTGATTCATTTTTAACCGGTTGAATTAGTTTGTTACGAATTCCACTGCTGACTGTCGTTACTGTCTGAAATTACAAATTCAATAAATCGTCTTCACCCGTATTCGCAATCTGGTCCAGCTAGTCATCGAAGGTGGTGAACTACACTTAATTATGATACGTGGACGCGGGTAGGCCGAGTCCCCTAAAGTTTTTGCTCACAAAATTAACAGCTGTGGATCCATTATCCGTCCAGCATGCGGGTATCTTCTGCCGACAAGTTAAAACCAAACTTCGGTAGCGTCACTAAGTAGTTCCAGGTCACGAATCAAGGAGAGCGCAATTGATATTTGTCGTTCACTATCGTGATTCGAACGTACGGGCTAACCATGTTGTGTTTGAAAAATGTGCGTGTGATTCCGGCTATCCATTGAACAACGAACGATTCTTATGCCTTTATCCTTGACGTCACCGAGTTGGTTTCGATCAGTATTTCCGTTTAGAATATATATATATATATTCTGATTTTTAAATGTAAGTAGCGAATAAGCATACCTGAATAGCAGGGTTAACCGCGATGCAAGTGTTGTACTTCCAGTAGTTTTGGTTTATTCATCTGTCTACCAGTTAACAGAAATGTGCGTATATGATAGAAGGCCATAATCACACTAAGAAACTTTGTTCAAATGAACTACCTTTTCCGAAAACCCATGAATTTGCCTTTAAAATCTGTATGATCGTAAAACCCAAGGAATACTCGGGTAGTTTTCAATAGTCAAGCTGACGTTTCAATTATAAGGTCAGGGTCTCTAATCCTCTCGCGGCCGGTCAATCTCCCCCCCCCTTTCATTGGTAACCTCCAGTTGACTGGTCTCTGAAAAATGGTGTTTTGCCTTTTCAATAATAAGGAATCAACAGGTGAAGAATAGTGTTTGGACACGAAATTATTTCTTATGCTGTATAATACTCAACTCTTTACTAGGAAACCACTAAACCCAGCTGTTTCAACCATGCTAGGAATTCCCACCAGTGTATATTCCCTTCTCCCGAACTGGAAAGCAAACCCGGGACGAACGGTCATGAGTCAAACGCCATTACGCTAACCGAAGGCTTACAACCGCTTGCCAAACATTCCGTGATATAACAGTTCTCCGTTACTGGTTCGCTCGGCCTCTGGCCTACAATAATCGACTTCAACGACAGATGACCTCCCTGTGAACAACTTTAGTACAACGAATGTTTGAAATTATAGTTTTCTTATGGTGGCTCGAACCCTGATAACGCATGCTGAATAATCTCATGGCTTATAGTGTTTTGGAGTTACTCATTCCATTTTCGTGTTCATCACAAGGAATGTGTGCGGATTTGGCGATGAAGCGAGCTTCATGTTTATCAAACGTTTTGACGGACAGGCGACGTTGATCCGTGTGTAACTTCCTCCCTAACAGGAGTTTTGTTCAACAGCCTCATATCGGTCCTATTCAATATTTGTTGCACACATTGCTGTGATAAGTGTTTCCTCTAGTTGATGAGAGTTAGTAGTCCTCGAAAGCAGAGTAGCTTGATGGATGTGGTGGCATAACTTTCGTATTTTACTTCATTCGTAATTTTTGTTTAAAGTAGTAACACCAAATGTAAGTCCACTATATCTGATGGTTGAACTTCTAAGCACTTCCGACCACTGAGCGGATATCCTCAGTATTTACTTTACAGCTTTTGATGCAGTTAGAATTTGGGTGTGCTAGCATGCGGCTATTTGTTGGTAGCTGAGCAGGGAGCTTGAATTTGATCTTGGGTCTCGTCCTAAATATGCTTTTAGAAAATGGGTTTTAGCACAATTAAAATTCCATTCTCATATAGGATGTGACGTTTTCACACGGTACGGTAGGCCTTGCCCGGGTTAAAACGAAGAAAACTAGTCGTTTAGAGGGGAACATTATCTGCATTCGACCACGCACATCTTTTGGCACCATCCTTTATTTGCGAAATGCCGTGTACCTGTAACTGCACCTCGCAGTGAATATTTTCTTGAGATGAATAGTGTTCTCCCAAGTTGCGCATTATCAACTTGACTGAAATTTCTTAGGAGGCGAATTTGTACCTTCAGTGTTGCTCGAAATCTTTGAAAAATCTTCGATTGTATATTTATTTCACTAGGCCTCTTTTAGTTCTCTTCAGGTTAGTATGAAGAATTTTCGTTTTGTTCGTGATGCACCTGTTTTACTGTTCATTTACTGTTATTCAACAAACCCATAGATGGGCGTTGTTCCCTGTCCCACTTTTGTTTCCGATCTAATAAGCGAAATCTCTAAGCGATTGATTGAAGGCCGATTATCTAGTTTCAGCAGTCTCTTCCCTCTCCCTTCCCCTATGGAAAAAAATAAAAACTTTCAGCTTCAGACTGTATAAACGTGCCTGTTCGAGTGCCTCCGCGTACAGGCGCAGGAAGCCCGTGATATGTAGGTATAAGGGGCTGAGTGGCACAAACACTGATAAATTGTCTAGCATTGGGCGTTTTCCTCATTCGCAAAATTTTGGAGGTGGGGAAGTAAGAGCCCACGCATCTAATAATCCATTCGTATTCGGGACTGTTCGCCTTTTGTTCTGTCTGTATGAGCTCCTACTCCTGTTTTGCGCGCATCCTCATGGCTCTCAAACGCCTTTTGAGGCGAAAATTGATTGGCTGTTTTCACCAAAATCCTAATTAACTTTCAAGATTCATACTGATGTGGACCGCATTAATGTTTATCGTGAATGCAAAATCTTGAATTAACCTCGAGTGATCGACGTTCTGTCAAGGTATCCGCTGACTGTTCTTCATCTATTTTAGATCTGTTTTTGTAAATTTGGCTGAATCCTCAGCATGTAATATCAACATTGCCTCGAACTTCACTAACAACACTGAGCTAGTACACGCAAGTTAAAGGACTAAGACTCTGATAGGGATAGTTGTATCGGAACCTAGTTCGATTCGGCATATCAAAAATTGCTATATGTGATCGTTTGTTGTCATTCAGCAGTAATAAGCTTCCTTACTGATTACCGTGTTTTGTGAGATGTTGTATGATTGCTACAATATTTCCATTTATTCGTCCATTGGGAAAATAAAGGATTATAACTCGGTTTTCCCATGTCTTGTGTGCTCTTGCGCTGTCTTTGTGGGTTTGTGGTATTCATGAACAACATTAGTCCTCACAGTTGTCAAAACCTAAAGTTGTTTTTTACTTTGACAGAATTCCGTGCGACATAACTTGTCCCTCAATAAATGTTTCGAGAAGGTTCCACGAGATAAAAATGAACGTGGTAAAGGTGGTTTTTGGCGTGTCAATCCGAAACACACAGACTGGCTGGAAGCCAACTTGGCTAAGTGTCGTAAGGCTGCGCCACCCCCTGGACCTGTGCCACGTTCTATGCTACTCCAACAGCGACAACAACAAAATGAAGAAACCGGACTGCTCGTCTCCTCCACAACGCAAATCTCAGCGTCCTTGAGTGTTCTAAAAGGAGTTCCCCATGATGCAATCACCACAGTGCCAAATGCGAAATTCGACCAATCAAAGTGGAGCATGGTAACAGCCCTTTCACCATCTTCGACCTCCTCCGTCTCCTCCTTGTCTTCGTCCCCACAATCAATGAGTTCTATTCCTTCGCCGGCCGGGCGTTTTCAGCCACCAGTAACTTCTTTTCCTCATTTTCTACCTATAACGACGAATCATCTGGTGAGCACATGCACATCTGCAGAGAACGGCATCCCCGATTGTTCACGAACGGCTCTTCCCTCAATGCCACAAGGCCAGTTTCTGTCACAGAACTCCACAAGTCATGCACCTGTCCGACGGCGTAAGAGTCCTCTTAATGCATGTGCACATCGCGATTCTACCCTTTGTTGCCTAATCGATGATGTGAGGGACGACCACATTGATAAACAAGATATTGAATATCACAGAACGGATTGCTCTAAACGTAAAAGCTTATCCCCGAACCATAAAGGTCACATAGAATCCAGGATTCGACGAAATCAATGTCCTGGAATAGACAACTCGATCCACCGATCTCGTTTTCAAAAATCGCAACACGAAATGATAGGATCAAAACTAGAACAGGTCGTTCGTCGAAGTGTTGTTTGCGGTTCAAATGGCTGCACCTCAGAGATTTCGCCTCTCTCTGGAGCAGGAAGATCAGATCAAAAGCCCAGGCATTATCAGCAGCAACAACAGTTGAACTTGACAGTTAAAAAGTCCTTTTCAAGCGCACGAACCCGTAACGAATCAAAACCTATCCCGACGAGAGTTTTGCCGGTAAGACGTACTACCTCCCTGCACCTGACGTCAAATTGAGTTAGCTTTTTGTTTGAATTTCATTGAATAGGTCAATTTCTACATCTGTTTTAGTATGCGGGTAAATTTCACTCCATTGAAACTGATCTTGCTATCCTTTTAGCCCTTAAAAATTATTCACGGATTTGCTTGATGCAGAATGCTGTTCTCCAACACAAATTAAGCTGTGTTGGTAGCAAACCATTCTTCAGAAGAGAAACTCTATCTTTCCTAACTGAAGCCCGACAGATGTGATTAAATTCAAGGTAGCTCAAAAACAATATGTAAGGTATCGAATAAAGTCAGTTTCTTTTGCCAAACACGATTACCATTTTCTCTGGTTTGCTTACAAATACGGAGCTGTATGAATTACTTGGTAAAAGTGCACCTTAAGTCCTACCCGGATATAAAAAGAAGCAATTCCAACAGTCTCATACTAGTGATTCGCTTACATTTAGGTGATCAGAACCATGAGGAACACCGTGTTAGAGATCCATGGTTCTTGTGTACCCTCAACGTAGCAATTGTTTTGTCTGTCTTCCGGTGACGATCGTAATGCAGCGCGGCAGGCACATAAATTTCAGCCCAAAACATGTCAGTGGTGTCAGTAGTTCACCATTAGTTATCGTTTTGTTCACACACTTCTGCTTTGATTTGGATGTTTCCTATGTGCGACACTATTTTCTTGTGGTGTTGTTTCATGTATATGTCATTCCTACGTTACGGGGAAAATTTTCCTTTCAACTCATTTAACCTTCATGCTAAGTGACCGCTGCTTAGATCACACGGGTTCCCGTTAGGCAAGTATGGTTGGTATTGCTTAAAAAACCTTTATCAAGAAAACTTCCGGAACTTGGGACCAATCGATGAAACACCCTGTAAGGACCGAAGCAGTCAATTTGAACCCCCTAGTCTGGACAGCACAGCTATAAAGCTTTTGGACCATACCGTCCATCTCGTTTCTTGTAAATCTGTCTTGTTTAATCCCCAGTTTGATACAAAAGCGTTTTTCGATCATTTGTGCCCATAGAATTAGTTCATACTGACTTATTAAGTTATTCTTAAACTGGCTTAGCTTTTCCCAACTTTATTTCCTTTTTCAAGTATCGCATTGTACTGCATAATAAAATCATAAGGATCTCTCTCCGTTTCTGTTTATTATTCTCTAGCCACGTCATCGATATTCACGGTGGTCCCGCCCAAGAAATAACCCCGATGATACAGATATTTCAAAGCTGGATCCACAAAGCTCCCCAGAAAACTGTCGTTCTGCTGCCGAAGATGAGAAGAATGTTAGTGACACGAGTCGTAAAATGAGGTGTAATCGTCATCCACCACTTCCATGCTTGGATGAGGATGGGGAAGATAGCGACAACACTTGGCCTCCTTGTGGTTCGATTGTGAAGGCGAAAGGAACTGAAGAATCAAGTGGAGCTTGTATTTGCCACACATCATGCACGGTTGAACAACAACGTCTAATACTACCGAAACTGAGCGAAATCGTTGAACAAAGCTCTCTCACTCCACCATATGTTCCAGCAGGACTAGCTCCGGGTCGTTCTGTATATGCAGGATCGATACCACGGGAATCTAGCTCTTCAGCCGCATCATCTTGTTCTCTTGGTTCTGCTTTCTCTAATCTATCTTCAGCTCACGGATCTGACGGGCACTTATATCACAGTATCTCTATCATTTCTCAACGTAATCCTTCCCGTGTTGAAACCCAGGCGTCTCAGTTATTTGATCCATCATTGAAATCAAACAACGCAATCCAATTTAGTCGTCTTTATCCAACTTCTGACGAGGCAGAAGCATATTTGGGTGCTTCTCCAGATCATTTAAGAATGCCAAAATGGGCTGCAGTATTTTTACCGGAAGGCGAAGAAAGTGAATTAGAACCGCTTTACGGAACTGTCACACAACCAAATGATAAGGAGACGATGAACTTTTTTAACACTTTAAATACTGCAGAGGAACAGGTCATGAACTTTCCTAACGCCGTAGAATCGCTAAACGGTGTAAACGCACATGATGACCTATCGATCTCCGAAAGTGATCTCAACGCATGCCATCGCGAAATGAATTGTATGGATCATTCAACAACATCTGGAATTTCCAATTCGATTCATGATTGTGCTTCTTCTGGGTGTAGTATTGACGGTGCTAACTTAAGCGAAACCGAGTCACCTTCGCAAAATCGTTTTCTAGCTGCAAGTAGCCCACTTTTAGAGGAGTTTGATTTGGACTCGAATGGCTTAGACTTTGAAGCTCTCAGCAGTCTGGTGGAGGCTAGTGGACCAATCCCATTGGATCTGGATCTGGCTCTGACCGCCAATTTCGGTGGACACTGTACGGTCTATTCAAATGATTCAGCTCTTGGAAACTCCGATCAGAGCCACATCGATTTGAATCATGGACCAAAAAACAATTGTGGCAATACGTGGACAGGCACGTCCACGGCCGGCGCAGATGGATTAGATCACTCATGGTTTGTCGATTCCATAGGCTATTCCGGCTCGTGTTGTCTGTCAACCGTTATGAACGAGACCGATACGCAGCCTATTCGTCAGACCGAAACAAACAGGTTGAACACCCCACCATCCTAGTGAGAATATTACCATGGTCAGCTTCCAGTAAGGTATTCCTCGAATAAGTAAATATTCTCGCCAAAGACTGTATATAGCGTTAACGCGTGTGGGCAATTTGCTTCAAATACCGATCGAACTGGTTCTGCCATGATGTGGCTACCGTGTACAGATATTTCCTGCTCTTGCGCGATGTTTGATAGAAAGGGCTGTTCTTGGTGAATTCATATTTTTTGTATAATCACTTACCGTTTCTCCTAATTACCTATGCTAATTATCAGATTGGATTGTTCCATAAGTTTGAGAAAGAAAATTGACTGTCAAATTGAATTTCACAGCATACCTCATGCAACTTTCAAACTGTCAATCCGTCAACATTCCCTTCATATTTACCGCGTCGTTTATGCAAGAGGCGCGTTTCTTCAATTTTCATTTATTTCAGTTTAAGCTACAATTTGATCGCGATAATCACACATTCCTATATACGAAATTCATGAACCGAGTTGCTTCCGATTGATGATTGTCTTTTACCACTTATGTGCCTTGTCCGAGACCCTCGCACCTTCGTGACCGTTGATCTGCCGTTTTGCACAATAAACAACCCACACCTGGGCTAAGTTCCATCATCCAAGTTTTTAGAAAAAATCTTTTGATTTGAAATTCTTCCGCCCCAATCGACCATCAAATGCGGCACACCTTGCTGGCAAAAACAGTGATTTTATTGAAAACACGCCCATAATTTCTAACATCTTGAGGTTGATGGTATCATCGGCAACAATCTGATCCATCTTCACCAAATTGCTTTCTTCACATGTTTCATTCTGGCTGTGAGTTGTGCGGCCAGATAATGCATCGGAGATGGCTGTGTTCCTCTGAATCCTTTTAGGTATTTGCAAGACAAGATATTTCACACAAAAATAGCAGGGCTTCTTTCATTATCGTCATCTGTGCTGTGTCCATACTTTTATCCTAATTTTTCAGCCTCTTTTATACCATCTTAACCATTAGCGTACTTCGTGTTTTCCTATTCTATGAATTTTATTTGTTTTTGTATAGTCGGTGCACTTAAAGTTTGCGATGCACAGTAAGATAATAGGAAAAAAAGAACGCTTCCATCCATGTAACAAGTTTAATGCACCAAGCACCTCTCTCCGTCCCATCCCTCACGACCCTGTAACACATATCTCTGATTTCACTCGCCATCACTTCTGTGTTCCACGAAACCAACTTCTTTATCCCAATTACCTGATCACTAGTTGATACAGGACTTTGTTTCCATGCGTCTGTCTGCTTGTTTCAGCATTTGAATTTACGAAATTGCTTGGCGTAATTTTTGGCTTGTTCACTGTACTGGAAGAGACTTTTCTTTTGGAACCGAAACTTGCACACCGAACATGAACCGCGTGTGCCACAACACCCATTTCAGCCTTTGAGCGAACCTCCATCCCTCCGTAACTCTTTAAAGGCGATTTATGGAATTGGGTCCACGTTGTGTTCTCCATATCTGGACAGGTGCATATCTGGTTAAAAGAATTTCCATTTTTCCATAGCATCCGTTCTCATTTTGTCTTGTCTTCCCAATGTGGTTAGCTTACAGGTTGGCATAATATTCCACTTATCTTAATTTCTTATACGTCCCGTGGCATATTTCTTGCTTTCTGGATTCACACAGTTTTGATGATCGATTTAGTTTTAACAGATTAGGGGGACAATGGTGATTAAATCTTCGCGAGTAGTTTGTGTTTCACATCTGATTGAATGCAACGAGTCTGACGAATAACAACAATATGCAAGTCATTGCTGTTGTTATTTGGACACGGACTGGTTTCCTGTCGGTGTCCATAGTTCATGCTGTTCTCTCTACACTGTAATGGGTAGATTTCCGATGGTTGTCATAGTTACCATTTGACGTCAGTCAACCTGTTTCAATGCCTACATAAAAGAACCTGTTTAGATGACATGGGAAGTTGGCATTTTTCGCCCGCCAATATTCAATGATTGCAGTCGTGTAAATAGATTGAAGTGGGTTATTTTTCGATGTTTGTCAATAAGTTGAGTTCTTCCGTAAGTTCGCAATTTTCCATCTTATTCTGAACAAAAACTAACTCATTAGAAGGGCAGCTTTACCTGATCAGTTTCTCATCTCCACTCAATCCAGTTTACACAATCATTAACTTTGAACTAAATTGCTCCGGTTTTTTGGTTGCTGTCTTGCACAAGGGAATAATAATGAAAGATGAACCAAAAGATCGTATGTCAGAAGCGCGAAAATTTGGAGTGCAAGAACGTCTTTAGCCGTGGCGTTTAGCCACATCGCCTGAATTCTCCAACCATCTCGTTGGGAGATCTCGTGGACTCCAGCCCGGGAGTCTTACTCGATCTACAAGAGAACCCGTTGGTTGGGCTTTTCATACCTTTCCCCCCAAGTGATGGAATGAGTACCTTGATCTATCTGCCTCGGAGATCAATGTATGCGGAGGGAGTGTCACGTTTCCCACCCGACGTGTTCTATTCACGTTTATGCCAGAAGACTTGCTGTGTGATTTGCACCGTTATCATGATACAATCGTCGAAAATGGCTAAATGTACAATAGAATCATGATCAGATTTGTTCGGAATGGTTTTATAAACTAAAGCTTTGTAACTCCCCATCTTCAAATTATTAGGTAGTTTAGGAGGTGCAGGAATATCTCCGATCAGTCAGCACACTAAGTGTTTGATGCATCCTGCTAGGCGAATGTTAAACAGGCACGCAGTCACAATTACAGGGCAATCAGTCAACTGATGTCACCCTTCGGCTTACGATTAATCCACTGAAAGTTGTCAAGACAAATTGCAGTATACTGTGAATCAGCTCTAGCACTGCCAAAGAGTACCTGGCGAATTCGCGGTGAATTGAGTGCGTCGTGTCAGACACTGTTTTGCGATAATGTGATGGGCGTCGTCACACCACGCACATGCGGCGGAGTAAGATATACCCGTGCACTGTGCGTATGTCAGTGATTCGGTGATCCGAGGACGCATGGAGTGGTCATTGCCCCGTCGCCCTACAGAATGCCTGTGTTGCGTAACGAGCATATGGGTTTGAGCAGTGCCGCGAAAATCCTTAATGTACAAAATTATCTCACCAAATTCGGACCCCCGCTAATCCAGATCTTACGTTGTCTCTGCATATCTGTTCACAAACAGCTATCATTTTGTAAGTTCATTTAGTCCTGCAGTAAGTGTCAGTGAATCTTTTTTGCATTCTATGCGTCTATTTGTCGGTTAAATAACTTTTTTAGTGACACCAGGAGTCGGGTTTTATGGATAATGGTAAATCCAAATGGTACAGTCCGATCTTTTGGATGTAGACAGTTTACCAATGGCAGTTGTTTCTTAGAGTTTATTAACCATTGGAATCCTATTTGGATCGTTTGTAGTATGTATGGACGATGGACCTATTTAAAAACCACGCGATAAGTCGTCTGTTATGCAAAGCAAATGCTTCAGAAAAAAACAAGATGCTGGAGTATGGTCTCTTTGTAGGCAGGGTATCTTCTATACGGCGAATCGCCGTGAAGCGCATGCTTCAAAGGATTCAAATAAGATTCCAGTTCCAAATTAACTAAAAGGTGCACAAGTGTGACGGTGATTGTGCAGAAGAGTAGTGGTTACGGATATCTGACACGGGGCAATAATATGCTTCCGGGAAGGCCCCATCCATATCCGAAACGTTATCTACGGTTTATTGTCTACATTTCCTAATCCGCGTTGGTCCATACTCTTATCCAGCAGATTTTCTGTATCTCCCGCAGGATTTTAGTTTATCTTTTGAAAAACGTGCAAAACCGATGCAAGTAGTTTTCGTATGCTCTGGAGGGAAACAATTCGAAAGTACGATAGATTTGAGGGTATTGTCGTACATCTGGTAGGCACAGTGACAAAAATAACCCACGGGTTGTACAAGTACGGGCATGATCGACAGGAGAGTACAGGGTACGCCTACCAGATGGGTGACAATTGCCGCTAAATCAGTAGTGCTGCCACGGAGATCCTATCCATCTATCCGTGTATACGATTTTCTATCGTCAGGCTTTTGCATGGATCAAACTGACGATTTGGCCATAAAAAGTTACACCGCCCATGGTTTATTAACTATACTAATTTGTACAATTTTGGAGGGCCAGTAATGAAGCTGTCGGTGGGACGCACAAGTAGCTGCCGTGAGCAACCTTGAGAACGTCACATACCCCCGCCGTGTTTCGATACGGTCCGAAACTCGTTCGGATCAACTCATTAGTCGATTATGATAATACGTCGAATTAATACGATGCAAGTCAGTGAAGATTGACGCGTGCTCGGTCGTGACCGAGACTTTGATTACCGGTACATCATCGAAGTAAGACGCTAACGAATTTCTATAAGGATTACACTTGGTAGGCGAATGCGTAAATGTGGATCGAGGTCCGGAGCCGGGGAGCCATTTAGATCGGAAAACACGAAGTGGGTGCAGGTTACGTGCGGTGTTAACCGGGTTGTGGAAATACTCGTGGTCAAAGAATTGGTTCGGCGATGCGATTTGGAATCGTCCTTTAACATTCGATGACCAGCAATGACCATCCAAATTCAACTGATAGACCCAACTATGGGCAGGTAAATGCCATGACGGATACAAGAATCGCTAGAAAAAAACAGCGAATAAATGAAGCTGATTTCCGGAAACTTCGATAGATTACGGGGACGAACACTTTGTTCTGAAGATTTCACAATATTCCAGGTGTCTGTAGTTGGTTACCACGTTTTCGGCAAGCTCATTTGCGGCACTAAGTTAACTACACTTTAGGCCACTGACATGGGAGTGGGGAAGAAAGGATGGAAAGTAGGTTTTTGAAGAGCAGCAAAGTTATTGGTTAAAGGTTTTGGTAATTTCTCCCAAAGTATTGTGTTCGGATGCATCCATGGAGGCAGTCAGCATGCCATGCCAACAAAAATGGTGGATATTTAAGTGAGTGAATGTTCCGGTTTAAAAGTAACCTCGAGATGGAACCAAAAGCAGAACAATCAAAAGTAAGCATCTAAAAGACTGAACGAAGTTGGTTATTGACTGCCGAATAGAACACATTGAGAACAACACAACGTGGTGAACAAGCTCGTTTTCAGTTATTCGTACTCATGCCAACAAATAATATTAAATATGGTTGTAGATGGTTCAAGGGAAATTATTGGTTTACGGTCACATCAGTTCACAACTCCAAGAATGCGTATGTGTAATTGAACCATCCGCAAACATTTAATGTCATTTATTGGCATGAGTATGAATAGTTGAAAACGAGCTTGTTCACCAAGTTGTCTTGTTCTCAATGTGTTCTTTGGGATTTTTCAAACGTTTGAAGAACACATTGAATAGAATAAATAGGAGTACGATTATGAGGTTTGTGGTAGAACTGGAAGTGGTCGATTTTAATCAGTTTGTTTTAAGATGCGGCTGACCATGACTGGTGAGTGTATTGACAGTAGGACAGATTTACTTCTGTAGAAAGACAAACGTTGCTTTCTTAGGAATGGGAGCAACGAATGCCCACTTATGACAAATTCAACTGAATACCGATTTTTGTTCATCAAAAGTGCTGTGACTTCAGTCAAGCCCACAGGCATCATATATAAGGGGATATTACGGGAATAGAAATACGGATTAGTCGCAGCTGAAACCTTGCTAGCGGTAAGCGGTTTGATAAATCCACAATTTTGTCTGAGAATGCCGTGAAAGAACAAATGTTGCGTAGATGTCATTCAAATCGAATACAAAAGAAAGCATCATTTCCAGGTATTTCTCATTCCGGCTCCTTAGCAGGCCATAGAAGTTGCCTGGCAGAGTTGGCGTCTGCGCACTTGATTTCGTTTTAATGAGGCAAAACAGGTGTTTCACCTGGAAAATTCCATCTTTCTTTAGATTTCAGTGCTCCATGAAGTACGGGAACAGCTTCAAGTAGTGACCAAATATCGAGAAATATCTTCCTAATGGGAGGTACAGACTTGTAAAATGAGGAAATCCTGTGGAGGTATCATATCAGTAGTGAAACAACGGGTACAAGTTTGATAAACAGAAATTTGTGTTTAGCTTGAATAAGAGCGTTGTGACCAGGACGGGTATGAATATGTTAGATCTTTCCACAAGGGAGACAACGATTGCAGGTGGAGTTAGTAACGCGGAATATGGCTGGAAAAATTATTCAGTTTGGTTAGTAAGCAGTATTGAGATTTATACCTCTGCAAATGTTCCTGGTCATATCACAGAAAGGTGAATTGATGCATGTTCGTTCAGCGAGTTGCCTTGACTAATTGATATATTTTAGTAGTAGGAGATTGAATGTTTACATGAAATAATTCACCATGTGATATCATCGCTCAACTCACCATAAAGAAACCATGGAAGCACTGTACAGCTGTTTCATCCGTGTTCGGAATCATCAGCAGTGCATATCCATCGCGCCCGAACTGGGAAGCGAACCCGGGACGAACGATTTTGACTCAGACGCCTTAGCCATTACGCTACCGGGCAGGCTCTGAACGGTTTGTTGAACTTCACCACGTGATGTTGCACCTATCCGTCACTGATTTGCGCGGTTACTGTCCGTCAGCTCAAGCGACCGACCCCTACTGATAGATGACTTCTCTGCAGGTAGCCTAAGTACGACGAAGGCTTTCGATATGACCTACACAGCTTGACTGCTGTACAGTGCTTCCATGGTTTCTTTATGGTGAGTTGAGCGATGATATCACATGGTGAATTATTTCATGAAAACATTCAGTCTCCTACTACTAAAATGTATCAAGTAATAATTGATATAATCTTGTGATTAAAGACTATCATTGTGATTCTTCGGTGGACACACTCCCAGCAAACCGACTGAGGCTGTAGCGTCCAACCGTAGAACGAGAATTGCCAATCAATATTTGATCCCCGCGTAGTAAGCGATTTGCTGAAAATCCATCTTCTTTGTACAATGGACAAAACGGTAGGCTGATTTGGAATGCGCTTTAGTTTTTCTCATGAAATCGGCAGTACATAAACGAATTAGTTACCCTGAAGGAGACATTTCTTTGCATCTCATTTTTTTATCAACTAACGGAAAACATATGGCCCGCTATTGCCCTATTCAAGGGCCTAGGGCAGTAAGCATTCTTAGCCATGGAAATTCGTAGTAGCCGTACAAATCGGCGACAAAATCTTTCCTGATCGATGATATGCCAATCAAGGCACATGTCGGTGCGTCGTTGAAACTGATTACCGAATGTTGGAGATAGCACAAAAAGAACTTCAAATCTCGCTGGTAAATGAAGCACTTTCAGGACGCTAGACCTAGCAAAATTGTTTTTTGCACGGGACCGTAGCAGTGACGGGCGTTAACCGAACAGGATTGCAGTTGAGTGAAATTTCCAATCTGTTCCGTGTTAAACCCCCAAGGGATGGGAGGGGTTTTGATGAATCAGGTCGTCAGACTATGTTGTGGGGTCAAATTTTGTTGGCCGCACTGATTGGCATACGCACTTTTGTTTGTGGCTGTGAGCACGCAAAAGCGCACGCGATCTTCTGTGTTTTGCACGTCTAGGTGTGTGTGTGTGTGTGTGTGTAGGTATGCTCGCTCGTTTGTTGGCTTGCTCAATCCCGTTAGATTTTGACACATCCCCGATTTGATGTATAGACCCAAAATAGGATTGCGCAGAAGGGGACAACGGTGACGAACCGACCCAGTCAGCAAAGGGTTGAACAGCGTGACGAAAAATGCTGTTTTCGAGGTTGATGTATTCACGTGTGAACAATCGACTACAAAGTATCGGGGATCGGGAAGACGAGTAGAGAGGCCAAATTTCGATGGGGTCATTAGAAAAACTCACCTCATGGGCTTTTACATTCCGTCCTGCCAAACATGGATGCAGAAATGCACTGGCCACATGGTTACAGTCTTTGCATGTAAAATTACAAACTACATTAACTCCGAATCTGGGATGTCTCATGTGGTGAGCGGAGATTTAGAAATTCGGTAACTGTGTGCATTTGCCTATAAACAGGCACTCTAACTGATAGCCCAATACGGCCTTCGGAAATACCCATTGTGACACATGCACACCGAACAATGGATATCGTCCATATCAAACATTGGTGGAAAGGTTAGTGGTTCACGGCAGCCGTCGGAGAGCGGCTATAGATTGGTCACAAAAACGCGACCAATGTTGAGTTAAAAATCAGATCAGTTGTTTTCCATTAGATCAATTGATCGGTTGACGATTCTACTGTACTTGGAGGAGTCAGACTATGGAGATGAAAGAAGGCAAAACGCTTCTTGCCCGTCCAGGCCGGCGGTGGCCAAACGGATAGGGTCGTGGCTTTTGGACGACAAGGTCGCGGGTTCGAATCCTCCCACTGCCGGTCAACTTCCCCGCTTGACAGCCCTCTGTTGGTCGCGGCCCCCTTCTTGAAAATTGATATACATTGTTGTTTCATTAATAAAGGAGGTAAAAGATAAAAGGTTACTTTGATCATTTTGAGTTTCGCCAAACAATCCTTCAAGAATTGAAGTTGGACTTCCGTTCGGGTAACTGCGCTCGATCATGGCAACTAGAGTAAATTCACAAACCGATCTTGGGAACAAAGTGATGGGTATGTCACATCTAGTCCCGATGGTTGCTAAGTTTGTCTTTGCATGACCAATTTTGTATAGCAGGGGCCTGATAGATCATTCTTACAGTGTCACTCTCTCGCGCGCTTGCCAACGCAAATAATGAATTCGGCAAGTTGTTTAGGATCTAAAATGAAAACAACTTTCTTTGTGTCATTTGCAAAATCCTTGATCAGTTTGAGAAAGCCTTCTCGTTTCTCTTTTAAGTAGGAGCAAGCAAAGGAAGGCGATCGCTACGTTCCTGCAAGACGAATAAGTTCGTGGTTAGATTGGGTTATTGGTAAACTGCACGGTGGACTCGGCACGGATATGACCACAACAGTAGAACTGCCTTTTTATGTCCGTTCCAAATTTTCCCTGCCGATTCTGCTCTGCGTGGGGACAGTGTTTGCCTTTGTTGTAACCTAACTGTCGCCGGGCGTCTGTTTGCTTTTTTTTACTTTCTTCTATGTGAATTATCCGAGGCTTTACTCATACATGCTTGTCGTTTTCGGCCGCACTATACAGTCTTCTGTCACTCGGTTTGTTATCACACGTGACTTACGTAATTATATCCCACTCCACTATTTAGGATCACGGTCAACGGTCCTACACGCAGTGTTCTGATAGGTACCTCTTCCGTGGCACTTGTGAGCCATAAAGGTAATTAAAAATGAACCCCAATTATTTCCGGATCTTCTTCCTCGCTACTTGGGTTTACGATTGAATAGGATGAAATTAGTCACGTGTGCTGCCTTGTTTATGATAAACTGTAACATCTCACGCAAGTGTGCAAAATTCTGTCGTTTCAATAACAACAGCACATAACTGGTAAGTTGTCAATGTTTTGCCCGCTCACCACCTATAAACTCCATCGAGACTGGTTTTGCAACTATTTCTGCGCTGTCATTGAACAACATTTCTTATGCTCTAGGTTTACCTATAGACAATCCCAGTTGAACTTGACTTGGATACACTAATTCGCCGCAAGTAAGTGATTCTTTGTTCAGTCTGACGGAAATGACATGGACAAGATGAAACCAATTCTCATCTTCCAGCCGCTAGATCAAATCACCATTTCAAAAGCCAAGCTACCTTTTGCAAAACTTTCGATGCCAGTTAGTCGATAAATGTCGGAACGTTTGGTCGTGTGTATCAGATTCGGATCCTTCGATTGGCGGTTTTTTGGATTTTCGCAGTTTTTAAATGACCATCAAAACTCATTTGGAAGTGTTGTTTTTAATAATGCTACAAACGGAACAATAAAAATTGATCCTGCTTGGATCATTGTTATTCATAATGTTATTACTCCTGTTAGCATCGCTATTATTATTGTTGTCAACGTTATTGTCACCGCTACTAATGTTAGTAGTAGTAGTCGTAGTAGTAGTAGTAGTAGTAGTAGTAGTAGTAGTAGTAGTAGTAGTAATAATATTACAACTAGTATTCGTTGAAATACCTTCATTATGAGTTTGGTTACCAGGTGGATCTTACTCACGTTGGAAGTTCTATATTTTCAGTTTAGTCCTTAGTGACATAAGCGACTCAACCATAAACCCTGCTATGGTATCTCCTCTACCTGTCAGATTCCGCTCATAAACGGTATCTTTCGGTCTGTAAACAAAAAACCGGTTCTGAAAGCTATTCCACCATCATATTTGTATACGAGTTCGCAACTGTTCCTTCAACTGAGCGAGCAGGGTTTTCTGGTTACCGTGTTAAACAGCATGTCCTCGCTACGCGGTTCACGTCAGCAACGAGCACGAATTGTATGAATACCCTAAAGTCCCAGCCGTCCGCACAAACCGGTGATAGCTTTTTCGTGCCGGTTCACCGAATTCCGTGGAATTTACTTAACGCGATACTGCCAGATCATGTAGGTCAGTCCATCAGATACCAACAACCTAGTCCCCACTCGTTCACTTTGTAGTTTTGATGTCCTATTATCTGATAAATATTCACATTTGTTTCCGCTAAACCAATTTCGTAGTCAGAGATTATGATTAGGACCAGAGGAAGGGATTACATGCGCTGCTTTTTGGCTTTGAAAGGAACAACCGAAAGGTTCAAGAGATGATAATTAGGATTCAGGACCGAAACTATAATGTAAATCACGTTTAGTGACTTATCAGTAAACAGGGGGTGGTGGTGGTGCGGGTGATATTGTCACTCAGTCGGTGTGGCTCAGTGAAAGTAAATTCCTTTCTCTTTTTCCACTGACAAGACAACATCCACGTGAAATTTCCTGTTCTGATCAACTCCAAGTGACAATCCATCTGAATTGATAACGCCATTCGGTTACCCTGCCCCGAATTTCATCCTCTGCCCTGTTTTATTCACGCGACAATGAATCAGCCGTCTATCGGCATTCACTTCAATGTACTACTACTACTACTACTACTACTACTACTACTACTACTACTACTACTACTACTACTACGAGCAAGCGAGGCAGTAAACTCCCTATCTACAAGTTGCAAGCTGGAGAACTAGTGTTCGTGGCTATTTATCCGTGTATATTTTTTATTTAGTGGGACTTTCAGAGGCAATTTTCAGTAATTGATGAAAAATTGGTCGTCCAGTAAACGGAGTCGGAAAACGAATTTCGTTCCGTGAATCGTTTCTTTTTTGTCTTTTCTTGACACACCCACCTTGTGAATTGGAAGGCACTATCGCAAAATTTCTGTCCATGGGGATCAGAATCATGAATCGAATACAATCCGTGTTGTTCACTGATCAGATGCATTTGTAACGGATTCCCGTTTACGAACTGGATGGCAGTAAAATTTTGCGCGTACGATGTCAAGGAGAGATTTGTATTTATGTAAAAAAAATCTGCTATGACAACGATTTAGTAACGAATTTAGTTCGATAGGAAGAAAGTGATATCGAAATTGTCAAAATCTGCTAGACAGGTGTTTATTACCTCTTAAAATTAAAAAAACAACACGCTCGCTGTTAAGTCATACATCTCGCTACTTTGTTTAATCTGCGCGTTAGCGCGTTTTTCAGTTTGCAGGGAAAATATTTGATGGGAGGCAGACTGTAGTACTACCACAAAAAAGATGACCATTTTTATCTAACAGCTACCGAGACTGACATTTTGGCCAACGGACTTGTTGGATTTACGAATGCTCACTTGTCTGATGGACTGTTTGATTGGTTGATTAATTGATTGATTGATTGATCAACTGATTAAGTTGTATCTCCAGTACCACGTTTATATTTCTTTTTCACGTAAATTAATACGTTTATCAAGGGTCGTTTTGGAATAAAAAATCCCCTAAGATCAATCCCAAAATGGTAACCCCCACTCGTGACCGAGTGTAACCGTGTGGGCAGATTGGGCATTTTGCCTTTAGCTTGAAAACACTAATACTGATATCGGTTCTGCTATACGGCACAGAAATAAGGATGATGAGGATAAGATGTGAGAAGGCTTTCGTTGTTTGGACACTACTGCTTTTGTACTGTTGGTAGAATATGATGGGGGATAAGTCAGTCAATAACTCTGAAATTGGACGTAAGATACTGGAACCTAGGGTTCAATATTTAGAATAGTCACTAAATCGGGATAGGTTAGTGTGTTTGCAACATGTTTTAGGCGTGCCCACATAACGATCGTCTCGTTGTTCGCTGTTTGCCAAGACTGGTAATGGTGAGAGCTGACTCGAGGTGGCTAGTTTATGAAATGACAGAGATAGGGATGCCCCTAACCAATGGACTGACTCGCATAGGTTCATTTGAAGTCTACAAGGTCGACAAGGTGATGATTTGAGATGACGGGCGATTGTATAAAACGAAGGTAAGCTGGTGGTTTGTTGAACATTTAAACAAGTTTCCCTCCTCAAATGAGACTCAGTCGTGTATATTTTTCTTCGCCAAAACACAATCACGTCACATCCGTGTTCTGGCCAGTCAAGTACTCCCGGTCGGATTTGGCACCATGCCAAACACTGACCCTCATTTTTGGGCCCCCTCTGACTTTGATGGATCGACTGACTTGAGTGACAACCTGGACTGTCGCTGTCGGCTGGGCGACTATGCTACCTACCTGAATTCAGGCTAAATTGTACCTGTTTGCCAATAGCATAAAGCTTTTAACATAGTGATTGTTGATCCTTTTGGCGTATGCTCCCGACTGGGTTCGTTTCGCTTCCACTTCGTTACGGCTGCATCCTCGGTGCCGCATTCAGTGGGTTTCTTGAATTTGAAATCTTTCCTGTTTCATATAGTTCTTTAACTTTTATTTTGCTTCCTTTAGGAAATCAACGAAAAACAGGGCACATTAGTGCGCGGTTCTAGGTTATAAAAAACGAAAATGAATTACGCTTGGCAATTTGGAAAATCTTTGAGTGATTAAGTCGAACCGATACCCAATCACCGAAATTAAACAAATTCACAATCGAGTGAAGTGAAACCGATTTTGGGATCATATTGGAAAAGGACAGGTCACAGTTGACAGTTCTTCGTTTCAGTGCAGCGGAACTGCGACTAAACCTCGTGCCCCAGCACTAATGCCACCATGAATCATTCTCGTGTGAAGCGAGTGTTCCCGTGAATTTCCCAAGCAATCTTGTACAACAAACAAATTTCAGGTGATATTGTAAGGTTCTGTTATTTTGCATATTCCGCGCTTGGATAGAGTATTCTCTCCCATGTAACCGACATTAATTTGCGAAGCCTCTGCACTGTTTTGCGGATTATTTCGGAATTATGTCAAAAATATTCGGGTTTGTGTTGTTAAAATTATTCGAAAATGGACGAAAACACAAGAGTTCCTCCACTTACGGATCGGAGTGCAATGCACAGACTATCAGTGCACCTTACACGCACACACGTACAAGTGTACCCATGTGGCATGAATTACATTTCAAGCCCAGGCAAACGAGATCTCAGTAAGTCGGTTGAATGACATTCCGAATAGTTTTGACTTAATTCCGAGCAATTTTGACGAAGTTCCAAACTCATGCGGGAAATGACCTAGTCAGCATTTGGTCTCATGCGGTACGTATCCAAGTCCCGACATTGTTCAGTTTGATTGATTAAGTTGTCGCCCAACTACCGAGATTGTGAAAATACATTTCTGGTCTTTTGGACGTCCGTGAGATAAATTTAAGGCTGCATTGTCCCAGGCTAATGCAGCAGGATATTAAACTGCCCTGCTCGATTGTTTGATTCGCTGTTTGCAGCGTTGTCTTAAGCCTGGAATTTGCACAGATTGTTGCTCGTGCAAGCGCAGCCTCTATTTTAGTAGGTCACGTGTGACTTTTGATTGGGGCCAACACGTTTATTGGGAATCAAACTTGAAATCAATAAATCAAGCATTGCAATTTCATCTGGGAAGCACAACGGATATTGAACTTAAATGTCCTTTTTGTACGTTCAGCTCATGTTTTGCCTTCTCTTGTTTTGTCCATCTAAAGGCGCGCACACACGCACACACGCACACACACGCACACACACCCACAGGCACACACATGCACAAAACAACACATGCATATTGTGAAACCAAAGAAGCCTATTGTGAGACCACCGCTACTAATGCTTCCGCCACCGTAGACCTCCATAGGATGTCCACGCCCAAACGGTACTATTGCGGATTCTGATAAACAGAAAATGTGGATTCAAGCTGGTTCTCGTGACAGTCCCGACCGCTAAGCCTAGCCCAATCCTCGTCACAGCCTCAACGCAGCCCTGCCTACCTGCGCACGCGTATGACTTGTCGTCGCCCCCTACCCTCATATTTATTTTCTCACCCCTAACCATTCTCAAGCGAGCAACCCCAAGTGCGGATGCTACATGTTTCCACTACCGACATTTTACTTGCTGCCGTGTCGTATTGCGTGCCCAAGGGCGTGTCAAGGTGTGCCTGGTCAGATGAAATACTAATGGCACACGCAAAGTAGGACCAGGCCGTAGCAGCAGCAATGAGTGTGTGAGCCCTGTTCAGTTGCTGACCCGTTGTTAAGCCCAAGATAAAGAGAGAAACACATGATGGGAGCTGTCCTCCACTTGAAAGCATACATCCAAGACTCCACTTTTGTTGATGTGTTTGCGGGGCTGACTGAGTAACGGATGAGTCATCAACTCACGGTTCCAAATTCTGAGGTGCATTTCGCGAATTCAGCCGATCGGATGCACAAAGTTGACACCAATCTTGCCAATGTTAAAACAGTACTATTGCAGGAAAGGGCAAATTCAGGAAGTGACGGATGTAATCAAATGATGACGAAAAATAGAATACTTTATATCGGCACGCATAGCAATGTTTGTGGTCCAAGTATATGTGTTACCCCCTTCCCCGGCCGGGTTTTACGTATGGCCATACTGCTGCCCAGTGTGCCCATCATCGGGGCCGTTCCGCCCAATAAAAGGCCCATGAAAAATACGAATGACAAAACGGATAAGAATGAGTGTGTGGGTAGGCTATACAAGGTTGGGGCGTGACACGATTGACTAAGCTCTAGAAAGGATGTGCATATACATTTTACGTCTACGCATACGTCTACGTCTATTGCCATGTCCACATCAGATTGTTCCCATTGCTGACCGCGATCACTCGCGGACTTTGGACGATTGGTAACGGTAATGGAACGCACAAAAACCATTTATATAGTGGTTGTTCAATGACCCAACGAACTAGACAACAACTGCCAGAAATGTGAAATGGCAATTGTTGGTCGGTCAGCTGTCTGGGACGAGATTCTCATTCTCCATTTATTCTAAATATGCGTGGCTCACTGGGATGATGCTGAAAAACGTTGTCGTAAACAGTAGGCAAAAAATGAGGTGATGCTGAGAAACAGTCGATACTAATCGATTTTCCATTGGTTGACCGTTTAGTATTTTTTTCGCCAAATTCGTGATAGACAATAGAGAATGATTGAGAGATTAGTTCGATGGTAACAAACAACGGGTGAGCAAAGTTGAATTGAAATGGTTGATCTATTGGGAACACAATCTCAGTGTTACCGTTCTGTGATTGTGTCCGGTCGCCGATTGGGTGAACATACATTCATTAGGCGATTTTATTTACGAGTAACCCATGCGGCCGACTGTGATCAGGCGTAATCATAATAACAATTTCACCTGGCCAGTAGAGTTACGCATATAGAATGAAGGAATGTCGCTTTGACCTATTCACTACCAATTCCAGTCACATTGTAAAAATCAGGATTTATTCTGTTAAATATACACTCGAGTATAGTTAATTATATAACCGCATTATTCCAAACAAGAATTTTCCGAAATCAAGTTTGTTCAACACAGCCATGTCCTCAAGCTCACAGAGGACATTTTTAATAAGCCCATGGCTCGAGAGAAATTAAGAGTGAACATGGGTAGCCGATGACCGAGAGTTGTATAATTGACCGAATAGCTGATTTTTAACAAATCAGTGTGTTAGGCACTGCTGATTACGTGTACATCTTGACTGATCAGCTCTTCCGTTTTGTTGGGATAGATCGATCACAATTCCCCAACCCGTTTTCTGGGTCTAGATAACCTCACGAATTCGGAAGGGTCGCGGTTGGTCTTTCGTAGTTGAGACCAATTGGTAGATGAGGTTTGCCTTAAGTAATCTAAATTGGTTGTAGTTTCATTGTCATGTAGCATTTACAGTCTTCGTACTTTCATCGAATAATTTCTCCCCATCACAGAGTAAATTCTGAAATTATCCGGACTATTAGATCCTCTGATAGTCCGGTGATTTTACGTAATCCAATACTGAGGTATAGAATCGCTCATTTAATCCCGTGTTCCCAGTTGTTTATATTAAATAAATAGGAAGTATCTCATCGAACGCCCTAATCTATTGAAATGGGAAAAAGCGATGTATTATGAGCCAATAAAGGAAAAAATCGACACAACCAAGCTATCATGCAGGCGAAACCTTTCTACACACCACTCTAATTCAACGTAACAATCATCATTCGGCTTAAGAAATTTGGCAACATCTCGGAATATTTCACAGAAGGTCTTTGACGGATCCGCCCGACCGCGCCCTCTTGTGTTCGCCCGCTTCCACTAGGGTAGTATAAATATTGTAAAAAACAACCATGACGCCGATCTCGAGGCAAGCAGAGCTTTCATTTCGTTCGACTACTAGCGCGTCGAATCTTGTTTTTTTTTTAAATGCAATTTTGCCTGCGGCGATAGTATATTCCGCTTGATTCGACAGAAAATGTCCTCCCTATAACCGTCTGCGACAAATGCAAAAGTCAATTATTCATATTGTTCCACAATCCCAAATTTTCTCAAAATCGTCGTATGAATCGCTATCCGAACACAATAAGAATTCACATGTCACGTTTACATTTCCACCTAACTAAACGCAAGTCTACGAAAGATCGGTGCCTTCATTTACGAAAGTGCCGGATTTTATTCGCTTTACCAGCTCCATCGACAGCTTTATATATATATATATATATATATATATATATATATATATAATGACAAGAAGTGCTCTTGATTTGACCTAAATCCTAATGCAGACGTAGTTCTTGTTCCTCGTGCGCGTTGCATATCGGGATTTTTTTCAGTGGCATTTATCATAAAGGCACACATGAACTGATCTGTCGGAAAATACGAGTCCTAGGTGCAATCTTACCAAGCTCAGTCACTGTAGATTCATTGAGAAGCCAAATTTTCACTAGGGCTCATGCCACTATCATCATCATCATCCGATTTCGCCAGTATCATTGAATTCAACGTTTTACACCGGTTGACAATTCCGATAGAACCTCTAGGCTGGAACTGTAGAGGGTGTTGTCTACCATGGTCAACTGAAGATCTTCGGTGAAACGGTTAACTAAGAGGTCTATTCAAGTTGCTGGGAAAACGGCCCACAGTACCGATTGACACAATGAACTTTCCAATTCAGGGAGACAATATACCTTCCCCATCAAACGGGATCTGTTAGGGTTGACATGAGAGGAAGCAGATCACTTTCACCAGTTGAAGGATGTTCGAATTGAAGTGTTATGCCGACGAGGAATTTACCCAAGCTTTGACAGTACCGTCTTAAAACGAAACACCGGTAACTGATACATTTTACGATGCATTTTTACTTCCTTTATTAATGAAACAATTTCTGATTATTCTCGAGTTATAGGTAACCTCCAGTTAAGAGCTGCCAAGAGGAGAAATCGGCCAATGGCGAAAAGATCCCAGCTCGCAATATTTACATTGGAATGTCCAGAACTCGACCGCTTGACTGCTGTCGGTTTGACTGATTAGTAAAATGCCGAGTCTGTTGTTTCCGACGTTAATGTAAACGCAAGATGTTGACATGTAAACCGTTGAGTTTTTCACCATATGTTAGTCGCGCTTCGCCTCAACACAATCCTCAGGTACATCAAAAGGGTGAACTCGATCGTAAACAAGACCGGAGTCAAGCCCTTCGGAAATAGGGCATTTTTAGCTGTACTTGTACAGGGTGACGCCACTATCTGGTGCCGAGACTGCACGATCACCCATGAGACAATGAGGTCGTGCTAGGTCATGGAAACACGACCGGCAGACAAAATCGCTTGGATTCAGGCAAACGACACACGGGAAAAGGATCTGATCGACTGAGAACCGGAAAGCATGGGGTGAATCAACTATTCGTCCAAATCCTGGGACGAAAGGAAATCGTTCTGATTTTTGTGACACATTCACAGTATAACTGGGAAGGCGTTGTGTCAACATACATGAACTTTCTGGTTTGGCAAATCCCAAGTTGTTTATACGAATTCGCCAAACGGAATTGATTGTCTCGTAACACATTGTCATCCCACGTTTTTTTCTGCCACACTAGTACAATCTTAAGGGAATTGTATCTTACCACTTTTAGCTCGTAACAAAATATCGCCTCTAGTTCGACTCTTTCCTAATATTTATTGTTCTCTTCTTGACAACAGTCTGCATATTCTTGTAGGCGATTTCAATTTCAACTTGACTGACCTCTGCGTTTCTCCCACCAGAAGCAACTCCATTTAGTACCAACGACAGTGATTTATTTTCCCTGGAAATACGTCCTTCCATCTCAACCGGTGATCATTGTCTGATTCTGTTAGGGCTTAAGATATAACCTAGGTAGGTCAGCTTTCCATTCTTTCAGGCAAACAAATCAAATCCAAGTTCGTCTCCGCAACTTTTCACAAAACGGCCTTACTCTTCTTCAGAAATCCCTTTCGCTCGCATCTGCCTGCTTCTCTTTTGAACACCTGCTCAATGACAAAGTCAAACTTTCCACAGAGACGGCCAACGCAATCTTTGATATTTGCTGCCCATCAGAAACACTATTCGTCCCAAATGGCCGTATCACCATCCAGAAACTGAAATCTCTAAGAAGATGCAAGGATCACTTCTGAAAATTCCGTAATACCTCAAGCGTGCAGTACATTTCCAACCTAATAATAGATAAAAGCTGCAAATCCAACGCAGTCGACATGAACATCTCCGGCCAGCTCCCGGAGTGGTAAAAC
>LUCM01011647.1:59120-96938 GCA_008360955.1 Fasciolopsis buskii | reverse complement strand
ACACACACACACACGAGCACTGTTCTCGCCCTCTCTCTTTTGATGAATCCCACGCAGCTTTGACTACGTCTGCTACTGTTACACACCATGTACGTATGTCTAATGTAAACGGAGAATTTTTTTTCCCCTATGGGCGAATTCCAGATACGAACAGATCAGTGTGGTCAAATATGTGTGACACAAAATGGACTAGGGTAAAAATATGCGGAGGAGGGAGGATGAGGGTAGACCAAATATGGTCACATGATTTCCGGCCCCGTGCAATAGGAAGATTCTTGGGTGTGCCTATACAATACGGTTTACATTCTACCCACCTTCTTCGACACCCTGGTATTAAGACTCAAATCTCAGATTGTAACATAAACAGAGGTAGCGATAAACTAGGGCAAAAAGAAACAACATGAACAAACCAAAATTTGCTCGGCCCGAATTCCAAAACAAATGCAAAACCGTGCGTGATTTCATTTTGATAAGAATTATTACTATTCTATTGTTGTGTGCATCATCCAAAGCTGAGGTGAGTGGACTTGGTACGTACAGAAACGGCTAGAATTTCACGTGCAAACGTTAAGATTGAAATGTGTAAAAAAAAATGAGGTGGGGTGCAGAATGCGCGCTGTGGCCCAGAGATACTCAAGACTTGACGGATTGTATAACTCATCGGGGAACCCCACTTTTTGAGTGTTAATATCTGTCGGCGAAACACACATCACAGTTAATGTAAATATTCGAGTGCGGAGTCAAAACTGTGACGGACGAGTGTTTGTTTGTTTGTTTGTTTATTTGTTTCGTGTTCGTGGTTAGTGGCCAGGCACGACTGTGTGCGTGTGGATGTCTGCATGTTCCATGATAAAAGTGCATCGTGAAATTCAGTGGATTTTACCACTGGACTTGCAGTTCGGACTGCACTTTCCATGCCAAGCTTACACTCAGGAAGCACGAAGTTTGAGTTCCGCTTTTGTCCGATTTCATCACTTTTGCATATTCATTATCCCGCCCAAGAATGGAACCCTCGATATTCCACTTGGAACGTGTGTGTGTGTGTGTGTGTGCGTGCGTGCGTGTGTTATCCCTGTTCCATCAAGCTACCATTCGCCACTGATCAGAATTACTGTTAGATCATTTCGTCTTAGAATTCGAATCCAACTTAGTCAATCATCCAAATCGTGGAATGGCTGTATCATTGTTACAAGGTCTAACTTGATATGAACATTTTCACAGTTCTTTCGTCGTGATGTTCTATTTATTTATCTCGATTGGGCCTAATATGAGTTGAGCAATATTTGCTGAAATGATATGCAGATTATTTTACGATAGCCCCTTATTCTTTATTGTGTTCCTATCATTTTAGCCAGTCCTAGAATAAAAGACATGGCTGTTTCGTACAGTGTACCTCACTCCAGCAGACAGTTTCTTGATTTGAAAACACCTCACCTCTTGTGACTAGGTCCATTCTAATATTTTGTTAGACACACAACCCGATCCTCACATGCCATCACGTTTCTCTGTAATGACTTCATCTGACAGAGGGGATTTCAAATCACTCTATTTCCAAACAGTTGCAAAGCGAATTTCCGTCCACCCGGCTGGCCAAGGCCAAACGGACAGGGCCGTGGCGTTTGGACTTGAAGGTCGCGGGTCCGAGTCCTTCCACCTGCGGTTATTAACAAAGGGAGCAAAAGATAAAATAAAAGAAAATCTTGCACGGTAAATTCTCTGGTGAAAGATAATCCCGAGGAACCCCCGTTTTAACAAATGTTCACTACAATTTAAGGAGTAGCATTAAACCAGGGTGTTTTTATGATATTTCCTAAAATTTGACTTACCAGCACAAGTAATCATCTTCGTCCATACCGGCAAACTCTGTAGGAACGAATACCGCTCTCTTTGAGCCAATTCAAAATGTGCGACCAATCGCTTTTCACGACAAAGTGTACAAAATAGCCTATAAAAGATAGATTTATATGAATAAATGATTGATTGATTGAATGAATGAATGTACGAATGTGTCACTGAGTGAATAAACAGTGGTCATATTCTCGAGGAGAAGAGCATGAACTTCGTCTGAAGGAAAATCCTTGAACACACCCGCAAACTACCGGGAAGTTTGGTTGAACAACAAAGGATGATTGGGAAAAATATAGGCAGCGTTCACAAATGTCACATACCGGGTTCTGCATTGGAAAAACGCGGTCTTCACAGTGGCCTCGGTGATCGATTCGAGAGGATTTTTTCCGGACAGAATCAGTTGTCTTGTTGCAGACAATGCACCTGATATCATCATTTCGAGCTCCGCATTCTACTCAAGTAAATTAAATGGTCCCAAGGTTGGGACGAATGGGTTTATCAGAATTCTCAGGCAATAATTTTCCAATGTTCTTCAGGAACCAAGGCAAGACCATGACGAGCAGCATCAGTAGCAAACCTCCACAATGAATGTGGCGATCAGTCTAAAAATAAAAACGGACAAAAAAGGACAAACAGACTTCCGAGAGGAGGGGGAAGGGCTAATCTGAAAGGAATTACGAATGGAGAGCAAAATTTGTCTTTAAATAGCAGTCAACTATTGTTGGGTTTTTGGTTGGCAATCCCCTGCTTGGCTTATTATTATTATTATTATTATTATTATTATTATTATTATTATTATTATTATTATTATTATTATTATTATTATTAGGTCTACAATACGGACAAGAAGTTCTTGGTCCACAGCTGCGAACGATTTTTGTCGGTTTTCCGAACGCTTTGCTTCATTCTACAAATTCCTTATGGATTTCGAATAGTTTTTTGGCTCGTATTCAGGATAGAATGGGTACTAGATGTCTATATCAAAGACCTTTGGACGGCGAAATTTGCCGGCGTAAAATTTAATCCACAATGGCGAAAATTAACTAATGCTATCGTTGCCGTTGGTAAAATGAATTTTGACCAGAAAATTCCATCAGAACTTCCACGACGGTGTTCTGTGCAGTTGGCACCATCAACAGTCCCCGGCAGAGTTTTTCACCTCTTGTCTTTCTGTTCTAACAATGCTCAAAGACAACCGATCAGCCGTCCTTCGGGAAGAGTGTTGAGGCCCGAAAACAATCACCACATTCCGTACAACTGTTCTCAAGCTGTTTGGCAAAGATATGGTACTCCTGTTATCACCTTACTATTGGTATATTGTGAGCCAAACCGAACTTGGACAAATATGGATTTCCAACCGTGGTCGCCCTACGCTTGCACTGATCCGCCTAACCGATGGCCTTGACCGTGAATTTTGCAGATTAGTCCTAACCGGATAGTGAAATCCGCGGATGGAGCCAACTTCAGGGGCTCGTACAGACCGTGCAGCTCCGAGTTGCGATCGCTTGTCTGTGTGCGCATTGAAATTTCGGTACGTTCGCACGTACGTATTGGGATTTTAACCCAAAGAGTTTGCAGAGCAGAACAGATTGGATGGTCGTTGTGGTTGAACTGTTCACCGTTGTTCGTTTGGGACCGGGCTGATTGGATTTGATCGGCTGCTTTTCGTGTTCAGCTTCAATTCGTCCACGCGTTAACATCTAGTTTTGAGTCGCTTAAGTAGGATGGTAATTTTATATTATTTTTGTGCAAAATTTGTTTCTCCAATTTAAACCAAGTAGGTGTTTCATGCTGCCAGAAGAGCGAGAGTGTATTTAACTTCACGTGTCACGATAGATTTGTTGAGCATTTTTGCCATTCCTGTCCATAACAATCAAATGTAAGCTGATCACAAAAATCTGTGGAAAATGAGTGGAACGATGAAGGACAACCGCGATTCACAACTCCGATTTGATAAGGTCATTCTTGGTTTCTTGTAGTATGCCCGTATATTTTTCAAAGGATTAGTCAGTTTTCGTTAGATCAAAGATTTCGAGACAAATTTTGGTGGTTAATTTTCATGTGCAAGTTAAATTAGTGAATTATACGAAGAGTAAATAAATAAATAAATAAACAAGTCATTATGTACTGATTAGCTGCCTGGATAATTCGTTTGTATTTTGGCTAGATGGTCCAGAGTATTTCGGAAATTAGTCACAATAATGAAATTGTACGGAATATTGTCGTTGATTTGTACTAACAATTGGAATTCGTAAGAAAACAGGCAACAAACTAATGTTATTGGGGTTTCGGGCATAAAATGACAAAAGTGAGAGAAAAGGAACATTCACGTGGACAAACTGCACAGATTTGTTCGTTTTTAGTAAATAGTCGCATTTGGAGAAACTTCCGCCAATGATATACACAGCCAGAAGTCTTGATACCATCGAACTTCATCGGTTCACTTGATTCACATGACAGTCGATTGTTGGAGGACCACGGTTGGCGAAACATGGCTGAATTCTCGGTCAAACATTGCTGTCTGTTGTGACTAGCCAGAATGGAAGACAATGGAAAGGGGCGTATCAACACCGTTTTCTAGGACGCGTATTTCACTTTCACGAAAAAAAGCGAACAAACAAACTGGAAGTGGTCAGGATAAGCTAGTATTCCTTTGTCGAGATTAGAAAAGATAGCATCAACTTGGTGATCGTTTCTCTTTACGAGACTGTCCGTCATGCTCTTCCACTATTCTTACTTTCATTTCTATTCATTTGGTATTAAAGAATCCCAGTATAGGTGAATAACAGTATAGTGAAGTCCACACGAGTTGTCAGTATCGCCTATTGTCTAAGCGCGCACGTGAGTGTGTGTGTGTGCGCGCATGCATACGTGAAGGTTGCATCAGCTAGGAATGCGATAAGACGAGCAACCAGGTGGCTTTTATTCAGATTGATCAAAAAGGACAATACCATTCATTATGTGCTTTTGAACAATAAGTTAGTTTTTCGTGCAAGAGACGTACAAATTTACAGTCCGCCTGGCTCTTTCAACCACTCTTCCCGTCCAATAGATTCCCTTCCAGGAGAAGAGAAAGTTGGACTACGTGTACACTTTATCTAACGAAAGCTTCAAATCGAATAGGCCCGATTTGCTTTCTACTCGATATCAACTGTCCATGTGTTAGTTGGTCGTCAATATGTTGCTGGAACGGGGATCTCACGACTGTTCGAACATCTGCGGCTTTCAGTCAGTGTTTGTGGACCAATTATCCGGTTCGATTAAATCTATTTGTTCACGGCAGCCAGGTCCAGTGTAGACATGCAAGCAGAAATAAGCTGGCTGAAGGAGACGCAACATCTGCTTCAGGTCTCCTGGGCCACGACCACTTCTGGATCTGCCGATACTCACTCAAAGCGGCACGATTACCAATGCACGTGTATCTATACGAATTCTACGAAAACCGAAACAGTTGGAGATAAATACCAGTCGTTCAAGTGCATCGTGAGCTGTTTAATTAATTGGAACATCATACCATTCCAGGTTCTGCGAATTAGCTCGTAATATTCTGGTTTGAAACTCGTCAGCAATGAGTTAGTTTCCACTGCAAGATTTATTTTTTTAAATCGGTCTCAGTTAACGAGCAAGAATTCGCTCGTAGAAAACCTTGAACCAAAACAAGCGATAAACTTAATCAGATTACCAAAGTGCTCGGTAGAAAAATAAAGAAGCGCTGTGGAAGTTTTAGACTGCTTTACAGAAAGGTCTCAGATCTCTGTAGTACGAAAAACCAAGTCAGCGCAAAGTGACACTCAGCAGTTCTCTGAGTGTATCCCTTGGGGACATCCATAGGTAGTCTCGTCTGCCGGATTTCACTTTGACACGACCATGGAAAACTGAACTAATATAATTATTATTGGCATTTTTATTATTACTTCTGTTAACACCGTGAAATTATTTTCAAGCCTTCATTCTGAAGGGGCAGTTAAATGTATCTAGAAGGTGTATGACGGTAATGATTGTAAATTCATGCTTAGCGAATGATCCTTACTAGTTCAGTCAAATATTCATGTTATTTCCTTGCGCATGACTGAATTCCTCAACAATTCTTGCAACTCCTGTCTTTTTGCACTGTACGGTTTGAACACGTGAGAATAGAAAATCCCACCCAGTCCCGATTTCATTCCCGGACATGAGCATTGGAGCAGCATTTCAGGAAAGGAAAAAGAAATTTCCCACCGGAATCTCATTGTGAATTAGAGAGCGTGAAGGACGAATAGTCCATTTGGAAATACAACATGATGATCTCGCGGAGTTATTATCGTCGGTTCCCATGGCAAGGCAAACGTCCAGGAACGGGACACAAGACCTGAAAGTATCGGTTTTTCCTCTCAGTAGTATGTTTCTGCATACGGATGAATGAACAAAATTTTCACCGAAGCACATGACCAGTTTCGCGGTCATTGCCGCTTTTCAGGTATGCGTACCCAGTATTATTCTGTCCAACTATCCCTATAACATGTGATTCTCAAATTGACTAACCATTCATTCACGCTTCTAATGATTCAAATGAGATTCTAATGAGAAACCAAGAAAGGAGCGCACCAGTATAAAAATGGTTGGATAGAACTCTACCGGGTGCGCATGCCTGAAGAGCGGCAATAACTGCGAAACCGGTCGTGTGCTTCAGGGGGAATTTCGTCCATCCATCCGTGTGTGACACATACTACTGAGAAAGAAAATAACTTTCCAAACAAGTCCAGTGGTTGGCTGATCCGAAGTGGGAAAAGTAAATAAGGTAGGATGAAGTGGAGTAAACTGATTTTGATAGACTGGTTGAAGATACCTCAACAGGAACGGTAAACGTAGGTGGTTAATGTCCATAAGTTTTTACCGATAAAACCTAGCCAGCATTTATGTGATTCAAGAAAGGACGAATAACTACTCAATAGATCTGCCTTTTGCCAATCTGATCAGAGTTGTAAATGTCAGCTGGTTTGGGCAGACCATTGCGGACAGTAGTCTCTCTACTTGTGGCTTGGCCAGCATGGGACTGGATTTATACGAGAAGCAATCGCCTGTGCCGCGTCCGTGTTGAATACTCACTATGGTTAGTTGTGAAAAAACCTTGTTGCAACTGTTCCGTCGTTGCAAATTGTCGCCAATAGTGCATTTCCACGGCTCAGTTGTAATTGGTTCGCATGTACAAAATAAGACATTGTTCACTTAACCGCCGGAAGAATGGACAAGTTGAAAGAAATCGATTTTTCTGCCTTTCTCTGGAGAACTGCTTTCCGGATAGTGAGGCTTTCGAAATTGGACCCAGATGTCTAAAAATACCATATGCGGTCAGGAGTTACAGTTGTCCTTGACTAAACAGTGGAATAAAGATCTGCACAGTTGAGATCGTTCGGCAACAAGTTATGACTGAATTACTGCCGCAATATGGAAATCTATTGGGTCTGAGAGATGATACCAATGAAAGTGTGACAAAAATGTTCATTTCGCATGAAAATGAACCGAAAACGACCTGGATGAATGGAAACATTTCAGCGATCGGAGGTGATTTTTGCCGCATGGTAATTAGTATGCACTGTAGTAGTATACTTTATAAATTTTAGCTCTTGATTTGAAAAATGGAGAAATGCAACTGTGGGCACGAGGAAACCAACAAGGAGTCGCCTGTGTCTTCAGTCTCTGTTGTCATTAAGATGTGAGCTTGGTGGTTGTGCATGCGTCAGTAATAGTTTTATTATTGATGATCGATTCTATCCTGAAGCAGCCTCTAAAAACGGGAAAATTATTCCGCGAGTCCCATGACAATTCGCTGGATCGCTTTTTTGATTGTCTATTTTGAAACATACAAGAAATGCTCACGGGTCAGCCAAACATGACTAATTCTGATGAAACTTAGTTCAACCAAGGTCCATTAATTTTCACTGGGATTAGTACCTGCTGTGGATGAGAAAGAAACTAACTTAGCCGGAAAGCATACGACCGGTCTCGTGGTTATTGCCACTCATGAATCGTGCCCACCTGGTCGTTTCCTGTTCAATCATCCGAATGCCTGTACACTCCGATACTGGTTTTCACTTGAGAATCGTGTTTGAGTGGTTGCGAATCACAGTTGTGGTTCGCAAGTCTACTCATCATCCATGTTCACGCGAGGCGATTCAAATGAGGATAGAGTGCGAAAAACTTATTGACTTCGGAATAGGTTAATTGTGAATGAAAAAGTTCATTATTTAAAAAATTAAGAATTTTGTAATGTTTCAAGGATTTGTATGAAAAGACACAAAAGCTATTAGGAAAAAACTTATTTAATTTCCTAGGTTGGAGCAAACATACTCAACATATCCAGCACAAAAATTAAATATTGGATGTAAAATTCAAAATATAATCAATAATTTAGTTAGAAAATTCGCTGGTGGCCCCAAAAACAGGTCGTTCAAAGGATTTTCGAATTTACGGCTCAGGTATTTTGCTGAGTTTCAAAATCCTTTTTTTTAAAACGTTTGTCGTCAGTTGTTCTGTTTTTCAATGAGCCGGTGAAAATGACCACAATGGAGCATCGAAGGAACGGGAGTGATGTACATACCGCCTATGTTTCCTTAAATTTCCCCTCTGACGTTTCTTTACTAACTGCAATCTAATTGGAACTCGGGTCAAGCTAAACACGCATGCAGCCCAATGTGATCACTGGTTGTGGAAAAAATTAAGACTTGGTAATAATGTTCAGTCGTTTAACGGATTAAGTCAAGGCGGTATTATATTACGTCACTATTCCCGTGGGTTTACTAGTGTAAGTGATAAGATCGGCGCTCGTCAAGAGGACAAGGTCGTGATGGTTGGACATGAAGATCGCGGGTTCGAATCCCCCCAATGCCGATCAACTTCCTCACTGGGCATCCTGGAAAATGATGTAGACTACTACTTCATTAATAAAAAGAGCAAATATAAATGCGAATGATACTGCCAGGCTAACGTGGAAAGCCATGCAATCAACAAACACTACGTCTTCCGACAGTCCTTTGAGTTCTACCATATTTGTTTCAGGAAATTCATCTTGGGATATTTTTTGAGGATTTGTCAGCGAACTCAGTCAGATCCCTCAAAAGGCTCGTGAAACGTGAAAAAACAATAAATCTCTCGACGCCACGGACGTCGTTGTCCATCTAACAGAAACGAAACCGTACAAAAACTTGAAATTATTAAAATGTTTACTTCATCCGGCAGATGAAATGTAATTCATTTACGCGATCCTCATCCCTAAACACTTTGGATGAAACAGTTTGGAGTAGGGCGAACAGCTTTAGTATGCGAACATGCGTTCGAATCGGCTACCCCATCCTAGTTCCATTGTGATGGACACGCACCGGTTCGGATTTCCAACCGGGATGAAACAATAGCACGACACCTCTATTTGGTTTTCGAACGTGATAACGAGTTGATGATGAAAATCACTCGAGAACCACAACTGGTTTTGTTACACTTGGACTGTGAAAGTCTTTCGATGACTATTCCCGAAGTTTGGATAACCTCTTGACAGAAATTACTGAAATAAGTTCGTCCCGTCTCCAAATTTTGTTTCTCTCGAATCATAAAAATGTCTTTTTTTATTTGTTGCTTGGTGAGTTATCCCAGTCGGAAGCTTGCTAAAACTTAAGTAGAGTGGAAAATTCACCTACGCACTAAGAATCCAATAGTCAGCGTCACCAGCCGGAATCGAGGTGATTGATTCGCAGATCGGGCCCGAATTACCAGCTTCAATTATGTCCAGATCCCCCCTGGGACATTTCAGTCGTGGTATTTTGCAAACTGCTTTCCTGTCTTCGCCTTCTTTGTTCACGAAACGGCAAGCTAGCCTTTGCCTATTTTCGCACACATGAATAAAATATGCTAGCGTAACGTGCACACGTGAGTATTCCATAGACCAAACATCATCCTGGCAACACAACTTAAACATAACAGCCGTGCGTGCGCATCGAAGACTTCTAACCTATTGTCAGAATTATTGGCAAGCTCCGTGGTTTTTCGCGGGCCACAAACGTCATCGCTCATCTTCGACGGTCAAGTATTTCAGAATTTCACATTCCCACAATCCCGTATGCTCTCCACATGTCTTTTATCCATCTCAAGACGTCACGAACTGTCACTTTCAATTTCAGACTAGGAATCCTTGGTGTATCTGTTACATGTCTCCGAATTTCGTAAGCTTCCGAGCTGGCCACAATGCTCTATGATAAAGTTTTCCGATTGGATTAAAAAAATTTATTAGCTGATAAAGCCAAAATAACAGTAACAATATTGATGACACCTCAGGATTGTGTGTGTGGATATTATGATGACCAAGTAGTGTGTGCCGCATCGTGAAGAGCGAACATAATCTCCCCTTTATTGGCACCAGTCAGGTCCGCGTACCTGGTACTCTGCAATTGAACCGTCCTCATATTTGTACATTCGTTTATTAGGTTCGCACTCGAATCTCATTTGATTCATTAGAAGCGTAAATGAATGATGGATCCGTTTAGGAATCACGTGGTGATCTGTCAGTTTTCTGTCGGCTGACGCTGAGAAAGAGGATACAAGATCCAAAAGCATGGGTTTTTATAGCCACCGTGTGATTCTCAAATGGGCTCATCATCCAATCACGATGTCAGTGATTCAGATGGACCTGTTAAGGTACTCATGTTTCAATACGTGATACAACCATTCTAAATATACCACAGAAAAGGGAAAAATCATCTGCTCTGCTTCGTCCCATAATTTTTCATCGAGACTGTCAACCCTTCGTTTCCACTAATTCCCGTGAAAAAACCAAGTCGAACATACACAAGGGCTCGTTTATTAGTCCAATTCAAACAACTCTTTCTCGATTAACACGTTCTGTTCAATCGTTATCCTAAGGAAGGAGACGAGCTACCCAGATTCCAATCATCTTAACTTTTCTAGTTACTTGACACTGAAAGAAACAACATGAAGCATAGTAGGATCGAGAGTATTCGGAAGCCCATGGAAGCTGAAGTCACAAGTGAAACAAGGTGTTTTAACGCACGGAAATCCCCAAAAGATTTTCCATGTATTCCTGAAACGTGTCTTCCCATCCAATTAGGAGAATCGAATAATTTTTTATTGTGAATGATATAATTGTTACAATACACACAGCCGTTCTTTGGTGAGATGTCAAATGCACCAAATTTTCGACTACCGTGGATAGTCTTTCTCAAGGCAAGTTTTTACAATCTAGTGCATTTCACAATAAAAATCAGTACATGGCACATCGATTTTTCGATACATTCCTTACGTCATTTGGTCCTGATATCTGATAACTTTGTCCAAAATTAATGCAACGATAATTTGTGAAATCCAGTAAGGCATACTTTTAGAAGAATACAGAAGATCGGTTGCAAGAGGAAATGAATTTCTTTCATCACTCATGTTTACCGTGAACATGTCCTTCGACGGTTATTGTCACATTGTCATTCGAGAGACACAGGACTACTACTGGCACGTGTTGACAACCCGAATCCTCGTCCAGTTTGATTCTTCAGCATCCTATTCACAAAAATGCCCAATTTTATCCAGTCCAATTCTGAATCTGAGTCGGCAACCTCTTAATGAATTAATCTCACCTACTGCACCAGAGTGAGCGAAAACCGTGGACAGTAAAATAATCGATCTTCTAGAAGATTCTGTGGTTTCCAAGGTGTTATACGCTGCATCACCACTCTGAGTGTCATAACAACTGTTTGACAACGAGTCCTAGTTTGGATCAGACCCGCTTACAAAAAAGTTACAACTTCAAGTGGTTAGCTTTCTAGCCCACTATATATATATATATATATATATATATATATATATATAAATGTCTCACCAGAATCGAATCTGTAGCATCAGGAGTGTGCATGAAAGCTCTTCGTCGAAGAGTTCACCGAGGAACCACAACTATGATTCGTTGATAATTCTTTGTCAGTTGGGCTGAGCCAACCTTAGTAACGACGGCCGATTCTGGTGAGACATATCAATTCGGAGTGTACAAGTATGTAGATATTTGGACAAGAAAACACCAGGTACGCATACCTGATCAGCCACAATAACGTGAAGGATCAAACTGGACGAGGGCTAGTAATAGCCCTGTGTCTCTCGGGTGATGCAGATGTATTTTGCTATTCCAGTACCGCTCGCCGTTAAAGGGCTCAGTTATGAAATGTTTCACCTACCCGCGCTCTGTTCATCAACTCTGCAGATTTCCTGTGTGCCACACTAAAGTCGGTTCGGATTATGCTGGTGCCCAGCATAAAACGTGTTCACCTCAGTCTGGGAACGTTTGTTCATAAGGGAAATAACAGGACTAAGCATTTGTTAAGATCGAGCATACTGCAAAATCCAATACCGGTGAACATTCCGATGGACACTCCATGGCCCTGGACTCGTGGCTTTGATAAGCTTAATAGTTTTTACAACTCCCGGGTTGGACAAACAACTGAGCGTTTTATAAAGGCCAAAAATTCAAATTAATTGCGATACGTCGGGATCTCTGCGCCCGAAAATGACAAGCTGATGTGTTTATGAAGCGGTTAGGGAAACGCTCATCCGATAATGTTGTGCCGAACTTCAAGTCTATTCTCCAAGACACAATAAAATCGAGGTACAACAGATTCACAAACCATCTTCGGAATGTGACGAATTTCCCCTCGAAGGTCGTTCATCAATCCTCCATGTCGGTTTCTATTCCGTTACCAGGGGCAATGGATTCTTTTCAAACCAGGCACGTGAATTCTCACCCGGAAATTTGATAGGCTTTCACCCGCCACTAGATCCCCTCAGCTTTGCAACGATTTTGTCGTTATTTTTGTCCTGATTTGCGTGTTGTTTTCTCCTCTGCATCAGATGTCCTCAACAAATTGATTCTTTGTGCACGGGTGGACACCGAACAGCGTTGCTACCGTTTCTTGGAGGTTTGGCCCTTTATCCTCACGCGTTGCTTTTGCTCCCAGTAAGCATTTCCGTGGACATTGATTAGAACGTATAGGTAGGGAGGGAAACTTCTCTGTTCACACACTCCAACCATATGAAATGAAAAATAATGAGACGATCAAATACATCGAACGATAAGAACAGTGATAATAATAATAAGATATCCTATACCATTTCCCTCTTTCTAAGTTTTGTTTTAATTAACCATGTACTAAAAGTAGAACAACAAAATACGTTGCAAACAGCTGGTTAGATAATTCGAACGGAACACGTGATCGAACACGTCGCCCAAGTGAATGACCCTGGTCAACTTATGCGTCGTGTAGTATGCGTCGTACTAACATTTTATACCGTATTGTTTGGCATGAATACGGAACTCCCGTTAACTGTCGGACAAAAGACTTCAAGGGATCAATTAATGACACAACAAGAGGACTTAATGTGTGCGTGATAACTCGATTTGATTGAACACTTTTTACACGTAGCAGGTATATTTGATCGATCATATTTTTGGCTTTTGAAATGATCTTTCGGAACTTAATGCTCCGATGTGGCTGACGCAACAAATGAAACAATTCTATCGATTCTGATTTTGTATTTTCACTTTGAAATCTACATTACAATAATAAATTTGTCCGCAATGAGAACAAATTTCGTTTGTTCTGACACGATTTACTCACTCCCGGGGGTACTTCACTAACCGGTGTTCTTAAAGTACCGGATGCCAACCGTGACGACAGCAACCACATAAGATTATGAAATTACCGCAGAAAACGTAATATCAAGCTGTATAAATGTTTTCTAAAATTTCCCTAACCGCGTGGATTATTTTATACTGTTGTTTTTAATATTGTTGGCAGTCTTCGCCTAAAAACTGGAGTGTAACGCAAACACACGCGCACACACACACACACACACACACATACACACACACATAGATAGCTTACAAAGTCTTTCGAAATGGACTTGATTGGCTAGTTTCATCTACTACGGTCAGACGGTCAGTCGGTCAGGGGATTCTTAATCTCCTTTTTTCCAAAAGGTATCGACGAACACGCCAAACCGTGACGATGATGATGATGATGATGATGATGATGATGATGATGATGATGATGATGATGATGATGATGATGATGATAAGGAGACGCAGTAACAGCTTCTCACATCGTAGCACAAAAAGAGAGAAGGGGGTTAATTGGACGAACAATACAATGGCATAATTGGGAAACTGGAAAAAATTTGGCATAAGTGTAACTTGTCCATGATTGATTTTCTATTGCCATTTAATTCAAGTATTGCGTCCAGTATACGAATGAAGACTTTGAGCGCAAACCCTCGGATTGTTGATGGCCTATAAGTCTGAGTCGTTTGATACGAAAATGAGCCCAAGAAATTTGACAAATGCGACAGTAGGAAGTCAGAGCTCAACTCTATTTAGTTGTTCGCTCGTTCTTTAACCGAATTCTTGAGTTTCATTTGGATTGCCATTCAACGGAATTTTGAGCTCGCCACACTCGATTCCGATTCGTTTACGAGAGACGTCATTTTATGCAACTCAATACAAACTATGCACAACCGAATCTCTCACTCCAACTAGTATGAGGAGTTTCGTGGAAGGAAAAGGTGATTGTATATTTGTTTACCGATCCAAATGTCGCTTTCGCATTAACAGCGATTCACTTTTGCTGAATGGAAAGAACGCGAAATGCACATCAACAAGCCGTAAGTTAGTCAGAATGAATGACAATTTATTGTGTTAGAACAATAGTCTATTGGTTGCAGTCAGGTAAATCTCGGAATTTGTAACCGGCCACTATTCTGTTGTTTCTTGATTTAAAATGTCTTTCGAAAAAGCTCGGTCAACGAGTCCGCTAATCACGGGAACAGACAGGCAGGCGGCAGGGGGAGATGAGAAATCACTGCAATCATCCTTTCTTAAACCTAATGAATATATGGCCGAGAAAAAAATCAATCAAACTTAGTGATGATGCCACTGTTTTTGTTAGTTTTTCGTGTTTAGGTGAAACGCGCCAATAGTGTCACTGTCAAATTATTTTTCCTTTTATTTTGCTCTCCAGATATTACATATAATTGCATCTACAAACAGTGTCAGAATTACCATTTCATGGTTAGAACACTTGAAAAGTGAGGAAATTCTACCTTACCCATTACATATTACAGTAGGCATTTTGAAAATTGGTGCACACAAGCTAACCAGATATCTCGTAAAGTCAACTTTCATTCTGTTCTGACAATTGTTCAGGTGACAATAGGAATGGAGAGTAGTTCCACATTGGAATTTCCCAAATATTTATCAATATTTCATCTGTACTTGTTTGATCTGATCACCGTCAATCTGAGCCCATAAACAAAACGTGGACAGTTAGGAAAGTCATGTGATGTTCGCTCACCCTCACCTCGATGCAAGACACACTGAACACCTGTTCTCATGCAACTTTTACGGGATTTCATAAACTGTCTCAGCTACCGTCCGCTTCTCGGGTCACTGCAACCCGGCACGATATCGGATCTCGTTAACTCATCCGGCTCCCTATTCATCAGGGTGCGGGGTGTGTCCCTGATTTCATTCTCTGCTTTTCTGCCCACGATTTGTCCTGACCACAAGAACAACGGAAATGTGAAACGGGTGAATTTCATGATGCTGTGAATACGTGACATGATATACATCCGTTATATATATAATACGCATAAGGTAGCAGAGACGAGATCGATTGGATACCAAGACGTACTGGGGCGATTAATCTTCCCGGCTTACAATACCACTGAGAGAGAGAAACATGGCCACGGTTACGTGGACATTCAGCATGGAAATCGCCGTTGAATAGAGCTATGGCGTAATACAACAGATAATACTGGTAGAAGACTCTGTACTCTGTGGGGCAACCCCGTTGTTGTGCCTCGTAAAGCGATTAAATGCACAATGCAAGAGGACATGCCATATTTGGAGACGGAAATGTGTGCTTTGTTCCAATTGATGCAGAAAATGTGAAAAGGTCAAAAGGAAGTATGGGACCACTCAACTGGATTTGTGCAGTTTCTATGCAAAATCATATGCAACTGATATTCTGCTTTGTAGGCCTTGATTTATTGTCCTGGAACGATTCTCCCATGAACTCGGATTGTATTTTGGTCAAACCATTCTTTTACTTGGATTGGGTCTGGACCGTGAACCACAAACTCCAAAATCTTGTTACCAAGGTTTACCGGTCAATATTTTCCAGCGAATGCACATTTATCACGTCAACATGTGTAATTCGCTGTCGCTGGAGTAGTTACCAAGTCCGACTTATTGGGACCTCGTGTGGTACGATAGACACCACTAGAGATTTCATGGTCACTGTTGTCAGTCTTCTCCCCCACCCATCCCCACCCAAACCAGTGGCCTCCAGGGGCTATGGGACATGCCTTTTTAACGGTACTCACACCTCAAACATATCACAAAATGCAGCAGGGGTAAAAGCTGTTTTTATCAAATGCACCGGAATCTTGTAAGGAGTTCGGTTCAGAAGTCACCTGAGAAAGCTCGCCAAATCATTAATTCTCTTCTGTCGCTGTATCTCTCGTCGAAAATCCCTTATTCTTCGTCAGTACTACGGCTGTAATATTATCAACCGATTGGTTCATCCACATACCACGTTGGGCAAGTGATCAACGTCACGGTTTCCTGACTTGAAGGTCATGGGTTTGATTCATCGCGCTGTTTGTAAACAATCTGTAAGCCATGATTTATTGTTGAGAAGTGGGACCTCTTACCGATTAGCTAGGAAAGAAAATAAAAGATTGAAGACGTTGCTATAAATCGGATAAACTGCCCTGCCATCGTCGGATTTCGATGGCCCGTGGGACGATATAAATCAGCTTTTGGCCAAGTTTTTTTTTCAAATTTTTAACTTTTGGAGCATCCTTGTGAGCAGGTTTGCAAGAATCCCATGGATTGCTGGTCAGAAAATGATGAATTGATACTTCTTTGGTCAGAGTGAGTGCGGTTCGTGGTTGGAAGACCCAGTAGCACTTGGCTCTATAGTCAACTCGAGGAAGAGAAACGGTGGTAATCCGACCTCTCACTAAGTTCCGTCATAGGCCGTCGTGAATATTAGACGGGTGCATTGTTACGGGCAGATTGAATTCGCAGACGACTTTTCACATTTGTTGCCACTTATCCATTGGAAGCCTTCAAGATAAATTCGCTAATCTGCTCTATTTTTCAATGAATTTCTAGATGACATCTTAGCTAACTTTTGATCATGTTATAATTGAGTATAAAACGAAAAGAATTACAAATCTTCCATGTTTTTCTCTTTATTTGACTCTCTTCATCTGGGCTCTTGTGGACTAAAGCAGCCAAACTTGTCCGTCGAAATATTTGGAGTCGTTGGACACTTCAAAGTCCCATTAGGTTGCGCGATTCACAATAAAATTCGTAATTTCTTCTGCCCGATCAACTACTGCTCAGTGTATCACTTCTATCTCTTCACTGGGTAGTGGTCCTTGAGCTTGGCGTTTCGACAGAAAACATTTCCTCACCAGTCTAGGTGACGTCGTTGGTGCGTGCGAAACCACGATTGATTATGAGACACTTGCGATCAAAAACGTCATGTTCAACGATCAAAATCTTACAAAAACCAACAAGCTGAACTGTGACCGAAATCATTGTGACTTCCATTTTTGTTTTGTCTTCCTTCATCCTTTACTATTGATTCAACAATGTTCGTGCTTTCGAATACGTGGCTCCAGACCGATTGTTCCTAATGGAATGGGTAAGTGGACAGCACAAAGATTTTTCCAAGACGTCATGCCCACACTTAAACGTTACCATGCTGACGGTCTGATCACCACGGGCCAATAATCTATGACGCGTGGCATTCCGGGTCGGTAACAGTACTGTTGATCATTGTTTGCACAAAAGCGAACATACATATTGCCCATCTTTTGGATAAATTAGGGAATATCCTTCGGTATGATGCAATTTGGACTTCATATGTAATGATAATCTAAACCTCTCCCCTCGACTGCTTCGATGCTTTTCATCTGATCGATGTGCTAAGCCCATAGTGTACGAATTTACTCAAAGTTAGAATAAGGCATTTGAGCTCTACTTGTTGTGCATTTACGTAGTCCTACCTTTGCCGTGCGTAAAATTTCCCTGATTGTTACTTGTCACCGACAGAAAAATCTCTCCAATTCAGATTGTGGTCGTTGAAAATCGTGCACTTCCATTCGATTCTCTCGACTGCTTCCTGTCTCTCTTTTTGGTCATTTATGCATGGCACCTAGGTCTGCCGTTCAATAATTCACGCACTGACTACTTTCAGAATCTCAAAGATAATCTTTCGCCTGACCGTAGAAAACTCATCTTCAGCCTCGTTTCGTTTTCTCTTGTCAAACACGTGTCTGGATAAGGCAGCAGAAATCTTAAAAACCGTAATCACATGCAACGTGGTAGAGCTCAAATTCGACCAATCGTTCCACGTTACGCCCCTATTGTCTTCCCTGTTCCTCGGTCATTTGCGCGCGCAACTCGTACTTGTTCGTGTGTACCTATGTTTGTTTGTGAGCATGCGCACGTGGCCGTATGTGTCGCATGCCCATTGACGCGACCGGCGCGAACAACACCCGAGTCCCATTCGTATTGTGTCACGTTTGATTTGGTGAATTTATTGCCTTCATCCGTTTGTTGTGATCCCGTGGTCTGACTACTGTGTAACCAAAATAAACGTGCAGGGGTGACCAGGGTATGAATGTTGAGACGAAAAACCAATCAGTGGACAATTTGGATACGCCTACGTACAACATGCTCAAATAGACGTCCCAGCATGCACGTCAGAGCGGATTTAGTGACTCATTGTGAATTTCCTCCCACGAGGCCTTTTGTGGATCAGAGACTGGAAATCGTCGGTTGATGATTCAACAAATACTTGCTGTCTGTTCGTCCTTGACACGAACAGATACACATAAGATTGCAGGTGTTGCGGATCTGAACGCGAAATTGTTGTCATCTGCGCATTGGTAACCACGTGGTGGGATACGCGGATTGGTGTTCTGTCGAGAGAGAGAGAGAAAGAAAGCAAAACGTGTTATTCACACCAGCAGAATACTGTTTCATGTTATCGCACTAATCAAAAGTAACGAACTCGGCATCATGGCAGAAGGGATGTAGAGTATTAACCTTATAAAAAAACAACCCAAAAGAGCAAATCAAATGTATGGAATAAATAGGTTTTAAAGCGAATGCGTTGACTAATATCCAAAATATCAAAACAAACAAACGATAGAAAACAGGACAGCCACAGCGGGAGCAATTTGTAAAAGACTTTGATTGGTTATCCATATCGCGTGGGATCCTTTTACTGGAACTGGGAAAAATCAGAATAGTTCATCAAAGCTTGCAGGATATTCGTCAGTATCATACATGAGCGTAGTCAATGCATCCAGTTACTGCATAATCGGAGCGTTAGTAGCACAAAAGAAGGTCCACCGTCTCACAAACAAACAAAGTGATTGAGAGTTCTGACTATCTGTTTGCCCGCTTTGATCTGCAAGGGAAATCCCGGCCATATGGACACCGCGGTCGGGTTACTATGACTTCACTTGAATGCTTTATTCATAGTCATTAGGATCTTATATATAAGACCACGTGGGGTTTGTACACCGTCACTTGTACTGGAGCGTAACATTGAAAAACTGTTGTTCTACGACACTGTTTCGTATTTGCAATAACTTTGGTATATTATGAGGTACTACTGTATTCAAGGGAGTAATGCTTGTGCAATCTGAATTATCCCAATAGATTGGACTTTATATCCGTATACTAATACCTCGCGTGATTTTTTCGCTCGCCTACGTCTCCAAGACCCTCTGGGACGATTCTTCGAGGAGGTGCGGTACAGCAGTTGAATTTGTGACCGAAGGTTTCACAATATGAAACCTGCCGTGCACGTGGGATGGATTAACTTCTCATCTCGAAACTTATGTTCGCAAAGGAAAATAAAGCTTCCAGTTGATGTCGCAGGGATTGACACTTGCTGGTGCCACGGGTGGATTCAGAGAGCCGTGGTATTTATTCTCGTGATGAGATTTTCCTTGGTATTCAAGGACGGTGCGAAACCATGCAGTCAGAACTTTGAAAACACATGCAACTACCTGTGTCCAAGAGATTTAAGCCAAAACCTGCAGTTTATGGTAGGGAAATGAATCGCAGCCTTTTTGCAAAGTACGTGTATTTGGGCCTGACGTCAAGTTAAGACTGGAAACCCATAGAATCGATTATTTGCGCCTAGGCGCCTCAACCAGGTCACGTGATTCCGCTGTTTGGTTGTCTGTGACGGCGTTCGCTTAAAATTCAAATATCCAGGCTAGACGTGTAATTGAACGCGCAGACGTCAATGGGCGTCCCATAACTCCTTCAGCCTCGGTTTCAAGTCCGTTATCCATTTGCCAGATTCGCTGGGGTCTGAATGTTCCGAAATATTCTCGTGTGACTCATCTAAAACAAAGTGGCTAAAATTTGAGCGTCGGGACTAAAGAACTAAAATAGGTTGAGACCAAGGGTTTGTGGGCGTCAGCCGAAGAAATGTGCAGTCTGCCTCAAGCTTGATGCGATAACTGGGTACTTTGTCGACCACGAAACATCTGTGCCTCCTCTTTCGGTCGCCCTCGTTTGCCTTCTTAGCAGGCTTAACTTTTGTACGATTGCAACTAAATTAGGGAAACTGAATTTGTCGTAATCAGTCTCCCAAGCGAACATCAAAATGAGCCGTTCGCCACATACGTATTTGCGAACATGAATTTGTTCTGAATGTTTTTGGGCGTGCGCAGGATTCTGGAAAGAGTATTAGTCAGGTTCTGAATGAAAACGTATTGGTTCAGCGCTTCAGGAGTCGTAAAACCGTAAAATCTCAGGGTAAGTATGCTGTAGATGAATTGTACGAAACGGTTACAGCGTTTGACAGGACAAATCGCCGTTTCACGCAAAACCGACTCCAGTGTAACCTGAGAGTTTAAAAACGACCCCACGACTACTCGCGAGCTTTCGTAGGTGTATTCCAATTTGTCAAATGGGATGAATGAAACGTATTTTGGAGGTTCAATTTCCGTCTCTTAATTTTTTGTGTGATCACACGGACCTAAACGCATAAAACAACACCGGCAACAGCATTGGAATGTTGCGGCAGTGGGCACCATTTAAGAAACGAACAATATTTACTCTCAATCACAAGTGCCCTTGTTGACCTTTAGGTTTACTAGTCGTGGGTCAGGAAAACGTCGAACTTATGCCTACATTTTCACTGCTATCCTTGCATTGAAATCAAGTTAATTTATTCCACATTATATCATGTCGCAACAGCACTCAGCTGAGGGACTAAAAACCCATCGAAGCACTCCACACAGTTGTCTCAACCGTATTAAGAATTCTCAGGACTAATTACTCACCGTTCTCTAACTTGGTCTCGAACCTGGGACAAAGGACTGCGTGTCAAACAATCTAGTCACCCAACCATTGGCACCATAAACCGTTGATAGAAACTCAAGACCATTGGATAAAGCGCCGGTTTGTTGGTTGGCTGCTTTCGGTAATTTTCATTGCGGGAAACTGAAATCGCGGCCAGTCGGACCAAGACGAACTCATTCTTAGAGCAAAGCTAATGGAAACGGCGAAAGAGAAATCAGACTGAAAAAGTTCACATTTGAATGCTGATCATGGAATTGCGGAAGCAGAAGTGAAAACCTGGCATCTAAACAGAAATCATAGAAATTAGTTTCCCTAGATGCTCTTGTACTTAAATATCGTTCTGACCGGGATGATCGATGACTAAAATCTACTCTCGTCCAGTTTATTCACCACTACGAAAGATTAGATGTTGAGGCATGTCGGAACAAACACAGCCTTAGTGAACTATTTTCCACGTGCAAAAATGAATTCTCGCAAAAATGAATCTAACTTTTGACGGAGATTTTGTTTCACAGAAGCGGTTCATTGGAAAATGTAAAAACTGCCACTCGTCAGGGTAACTCTGTGGGCAGATTCCACGCACACTGGGGTAACCTTTCACTATTTAGGAGTTATTGATTTTCACCCCTTGTTTCAGGATTGTCAATTATTATTCATCGGTTACAATATCGTATGGTTTTAATTCAAATCAACAAACGGCGATTAGTTGTCCATCCACTACTGTCTCCGGAGGTGCATGAATCGGCAGACAAGAAACGGTTATTTCTCCAAACAGTCTTACTGTCAGACTGCTAGCTGGTCGTAGAAAATGTTGTTAGGACATTCACGGTTGACGAATACTAATATATATATATATATATATATATCACCAGAATCGAATCTGTAGCATCAGGAGGGTGCATGGAAGCTTTTCGTCGAAGAGTCCACAGAAGAATCACAACTGTGACTCGTTGATAATTCTTTATCAGTTGGGCTGAGCCAACCTGAGGAACGAGGGCAGAGTACCCCAGAATATTCGTATGTATATATAGAAGCAGGAAGTAGTATCTGGATGCGTAAACAAAGTTTGCCCGGGAGCAAACGACCGGTTTCGCGGTTATTGTCGCTCGTCAGATATGCGCACCCGATGCTCTCTTGTCCAAACATCCACATGCTTGTACACTCTGAATATACATGCGTATATTCTGGGGCATTCTGCCCTCGTTCCTAAGGTTGGCTCAGCCCAACTGACAAAGAATTATCAACGAATCACAGTCGTGATTCTTCTGTGGACTCTTCGACGAAGAGCTTCCATGCACAATCCTGTTGCTACAAATTCGATTTTGGTGAGAAATATCATTTCGGAGTGTACAAGTATGTGGATGTTTGGACAAGAGAGCATCGGGTACGCATGCCTGACGAGCGACAATAACTGCGAAACTGGTCGTGTGCTCCCGGGCAAATTTTGTTTACGCATCCAGGTACTCCTTCCTGCTTCAATATATACATACATATATATACATGCATATATATATATATACTGGAACTTCTGTATCACACATCGTTGAAAACCGTGAGAGCACCGTCCAGCTGTTTCATCATCGTTTGGAATCAGCACCAGTGCGTGGTCGTTGCACCCGAACCGGGACGCATACTCGGTAGAAAAAGACTGAGTCAAATGACATGCTCATTGGACTGACCGGACCGGTTCACTGCGTTCTAACCATAATCGTCCGTCGTAAGTCAGATGCAGTTCCAGCTGGACAGATAAGCATGGCTAATAATTTCGAAATTGAATAAAATAGCTATACAGTTTCCTCGTGGTGTTTCTGTGTCCTGTTGGATATAGGCGCAACATTACCGAATTACATAAATGACAAACTTTGTGATTATTTGTCTGTAATTCTTATTGATTGGTGGAGTTTAAAATCACGGTCTTTTGTCAATTGTAGCCGGTCCCTTTACCCGAATGAAAAACTGGTAAGGATCGTAAAAGACTTGGACCGTGACCACATGGAGTTCCGTTTCGAGCATCAATTCAGGATGCATTATCGAACTAGTACGGATGTTTGAGTTGCCATAACCATAGTGAGAGTTGGTGAAACCATGAATAGACTAATTTATACAAAGCGCAATTGACATGTCTCCAGTCTCCGAACCAAATGGATCAGTCAACTTAGGTGGACCGCCTGGTATTGGGTGTAGCGTTTGGTGCTTCCGTCCGTCATCCGCAGGTACGAAGAAGTTCGCTTCGGCTTTGGCCTCGGTAGGTGCTTTCCGCTTTCCTGGTTGTGGGTCAACAGATGAGGATTGTTGTCGGTTGAACACGCTGAAGGATACTGCTCAGAATCGAATTAAGTGGAGGCGAAGGCTGTTTGGGATGTCTGTAGAACTTCTCGCCCTTAGAAATAATTCGAAAACAACCAAAACATCACAAAATGTTTACGGTGAAAATAAAAAATCATTTGGTTTGTTAGATTTATCATTTCTCCCTCATGTTTGTCCCCCTTCTGTGAAGTTCCATTTACATGTTGTTGCATTGGTACCATGTTTGTTTTCAAGCCGGTGTATAATATGCATTTATGAGGATTTGAATGCTTCTTTCACAAAACCGTGGAAGATTATGGCTTGACTTTCCAGCAACATCAGAGGCTCAGCTTGTCTTGTGAATCCGGGAGAGATTGGTGATGGTGTTTGAAAGTACCTGAGTTTTCTGGTTGGTTTACAGGCATTGTAGGGACAGCGTTGCTAGCGAAGCCCTTTTAAGAACAATCAAACTCTGTTCAATATTTGTTTTTTGTTAGAATGCGATGCATGAAAGCGAAACAAGCCCTTGAGGCTGAAAATCGCTGAAAAGATTTCTAGGTCAGGAGACGCATAAAGAAGATCGATAAGCTATTTTAAAGTTCCCGTTAACGATAATTCGACGAAGACGGCGGCGATGAGTGCAGGTCCCCTAACCTGAGATATGCAAAAACGAATGAAAAACCCACGAGCTGAAGCTCAGGAAACGGGATCAATGGCAAGCAACATACCCACATTCAGAATGTAGACAGCGGTGTACAGGCAGCCTGTCACACTCCAGAAAGTTCATTCTCCTTGCATTTTCGCAGTCGTTTTTGCTCCAAGAACCAATTCCAAGAATGCTGTTAACATTAACCTTAATCGCGCCACTTCCTTCGCGTGTTAGTCGAGTCGCGGTAGTAGTAACTACGATCGCCACTCGCATTTTAGTTAAGCAGGTTTACCATATTCAGAACAAACGAGCATAGCAACTAGCATGCAACCCTGTTCTCCTTTAACCAACCTTCCCTAGTATGGTTGGCTCTGGCAGACCGACGTTAGCGATTCAGCATGAACAGCCACGTCCTTGTCGTGATGTGAAACGCTCTTAACCCAGTTTCATCACGCATGATGTTGAAGTTGGCTCCATCGAATATCTATTTTGGCATGGACGACTTCCCAGCTAGATCAACAATTGCTTTAGTTTAGCGCAGCATGCTCGTATCAGCACCGTGTTCTGTAGCCAGTGATCTACATAAACGTGGCGAAACCTGCCCCTGAACCCCACCACTGACGGCGACAGAAATCTTGTGGAGCGATGACTAGGGAGAACTTCAATTCTTCAACGAGCACAATCTACACCACTCCACCTCACATCCAACACGTGTGCCTCTTCTGCAAGCACACACAGACTGTTTTTACAAATCACGCCCAGAATTAACCGCCAATAAACAGAATTAACAACAACATGGTCGAAGATGCGTGCGCAGGGGTTTTTTGTACACATTTGTGCGAACATGAATTCGAAGTGCCTGACCGATTAGCATATTGTGCCTCATGCAAATGCGATTTCACCTCATCTACCAACACGTCCCTTTATGTCCCAACCTGAATCATAGTCATTCAACACACGCGCGCCCGCCATTACCCACTCGTTGACACTTATTCTTCACTCAGCCACATAGCCACTGATTATGGGCCATCTCGCTATCAAGTATTAGGTACGTGTGTGTGTGTGTGTGTGTGTGTGTGTGTGTGTGTCAGTGTGACCGTCCTTGTACTTGTTCGCGTGTTCGAATATGTGACCCATACCCATTGTCGTGGCCTAGGCAAAGGGGCTGATGACCCGGTTTGGGAATCGTGATACCATAGGTTTTTACATGGAGCTCGGAGTTTGGCATTTGGGTAATGAGCAAACGAGATGTCATAGGTGATGCATTCGACCTACTAATCGCTTAGTCAGATAAATGAACCACCAATTTGAATTCTGTTGTTTTCTCGTGCTAATTTTTGATACTTCCTGTGTTCTTTCTGCATATCCATCAAAAGCCTCATTGAGGACGAACGAATCAGGGGTTAGTAGATGAAGGATTTTGAATAGATATCCTAGAGAACAATGTGTGCAGCATAAATTAGTTTATTCTCAGGTCTCTTACCAGTTGTTCATGTTACAAAGGTGGTATTCAGCATATTCCTACGGTCGAATGGTATAAGCTGGGTGTCTGAACCAAAAATGTTTTTCGTTCCTCCAACGCTGAATGCCTCACAACCACAAAATGGAAACACGATGAATGATGGTAACGTCTTCCGATTCATACGGACTCGAGAGATTCCCAGATTTCTGCAAAAGTAAGCGAATTTTGGTGATGAATCGAGCAACAGAAGGGTGCATAAATGTCAGTTATGATTTCGAGCGTCAAATGAGCTTGTACTGTGACATAACGACATAGTAGATGTACACATACATACAATTCCGCTAATAGAGTCCGGTGTTTTCAAAGCGTCAGATGCAAGTCTGATATGCTCACTAGCCATCCGGAGTATATGACACCAGGAGCGTAAAGCCGATCTGGATTGGACCCTAGAAGCACAGATTGTATGATCAGGCCGGATGGGGCCGAGAAGCATCTAATCTTAGAACAGTAAAAGTAAAGCACTTTATTTCCATAAGGAGAGTCACAACGGACTGGTACACTGAGGTTGTTTTTAGCGGGTGTGTTCATCGTCAAGACCGTGGTCCGGGGGCTGCTTATTATCGTTAGAATGTCAAAGGTGAATTGACGCAGTGATTCTACGGTGAAGTTATTTGTCCACTCAGATTAGGCGATTGAACGGGCATTAAATACGTGAAGCTTAAGGTGGCTTGAACACATCATGCAGGAATCAAGATCTGCTGCCTTGGAACATGTGGTTATCCTAGGTGAGCTATAGTTGAAAGACGGGTCGGGATGGTCCCTCTATGATTTGGCGAGAAGATACGGAAATCTCTACGAGTGGATTGTCTCGAAAAGGTTGATTTAGATTACCGCGTTGGCATCCACGAAATCCCCTAAAGTGACTTTAGGCAATATGGCTAATTGTCGCAATCAGTGGCCTTTCTGTATTCCAGCTGTTTCCGGCCTTGTGTAGTTCTTTTGACTGAATATCCTTTGATTTTCCTCTCGGTGCTTGCAGGTGGCGAATAGCTAAGGAGCACAATATTGCTAAGCTAATGACCGTACAAACCGAACCGAACTGAACTGAACTCGATGGTATAAACTGCTACGCAAAAAAGACAAACCCGAAATGAAAGCAGACATACACTGAGTCGTCGATACGAGAGACAAGTATCGGAAACCAAATATCACTAGTAGAATTTCAATACCGTGTAACATGAGGCTTAGCTGGCCATTTCGAAGTCTTTTTATTCCCTAAACAGTCTAACAAACTAATCCGATGAACAACGAATAAACGAAATCAGTTGATGAGCCCAGCTCTTGTCTACAGTATAAAGGAATAGGAAGAGACCTCGGGATTGGATATGTGGAAAATTACACACTCAGGCTAATTAGCAAGGGAACAATGGAAACATGAACTAATGAATGATATGATGAGCAGATGACGAAAATATTGATAGGATATCGAAGCCTGTAAAGCGCCCCCCCACTTTGTTACGTACTGGAAAAAGAAGCAAAAGTCAATGCGTACACGGAGTAAATGTGGTTTAATGAATGAGGCTGTGTAATGTTCGAGTAACCATCGCCTATTACGCACTTTTACTTAGGACTGCTAGTGACCTGTGTAAGATCGATGTCAAGCGATTCCCATATAACTCACTTTATATTTATATATATATATATATATAATTATCCGTCTGCATCTTTGTCTCCGTCGCTGACAGGGCGAGGCTATTCAAGTCACAGCGACACGACGGTAATCTCTGCGTCCTCTACTGCCACCGTTGCACGTGACGTCAATGGCGTGAACTACAAACAGAAGGAGCTGGTAACTAAAACATAAATCATCCATGCTTTAGTATGTAAGAAAGAAATGTATTTTGTAGCTGAACTTGTTTCGGTATGCCAGTTTTCTACGGAAAGCACAATTTGTTTATTGGGAATGAAACCAGCCATAATCATACTTTTGGTTGGTCCACTACTAGAGCTTTGGAATAAGTTCAAACTACTGTTTATTTTTTTCAGAATTTGTGTTTTCTTCAACAATGACAAAGAAATACAAATTATTTTCAAACTGAAGAGTGACTGACGGTGGTCAAACGTATGAATTAGTGGCATATGAAAGTGAGCGTTACGGGTTCGAACCTTCTCACCGCCAGTCAACTTCGCCATGTGGCAGCCTTCTGTTGGCCGCGGCCCCCTTCCTGGAAATCGTGTACACTGTTACTTCATTGATTAAGAAAGCAAACGGTTGGGGTGAAAGAAAGAAAAAAGAAATGAAGATTGGGGATTGCAAAGCTAACACCGAAGCTCCATTATGTTGGTCGCTTGTCCATGGTTGGACCCTTGGGCACACCATAATGAAAGTAACTAATCGGAAACTTTTGTCGGTGCAGCACACGCCCTCTGCAATAGGTTCACGAGTGGATTACTTAAAATCGACTTCATAACCCTAGCCATGGTTACGTAACACAACCATGTAATTTACTCATGGCCAGGTCTGCCCGCACGTGATTCCTGTCTGTAAACAACCCCATCCTGTTGCTAGGCTTGTTCCAGCAAAAATGTACGAACGTCCTCCTGGTCCAGGGAAATGCTGACGGTAACTTACGACTATGCCGCTATTTCTTCCTCTCCTCATGGACTCATTGATTTTTCAACTGTTGTATCTTTCGGCCGAAAACTGGTATCCCTTAAATCCTATGTAATCTATATTGCGCGGACGACCTCATGCCCCTATTCGCGTCTATAGAACACACAGAACATGCACTAGACAGACTCTCGAGGGGTGTAGCTCCATTCGGCATGGGCTTCAGAACTTCAAAGTCTAGAGTGTTGTTGCAAGACTGGACTTTGTCAGCTCCGCCTTTGAAACTTAATGGGGAGGAACAAATGATTGCCGACCGTTTCCGTTGGCTTGGCAATTGGGTGTCGAAGGTTGGTAGTGCGTAATGGGCGTGAACACGAGTACATTTAAGACCCGAGCGGCGTGCGCTGGACTGAAGCACTTGCGGCGTCTGCCTGATATTTCAGTGAAAATGAAGTTGAAAGGTCGTGTGTACTTTGCCGTGGTGTGCTCACTTCTGTTGTGTGGTTGCGAGACATGGAGTATGCGTGTGGTAGATGTTCGTCGGTTGGAGGTTTTCAATCACTGATGTCTACGTAGCATCAGTGGGAGTGGATGGAGTGATTGACTGATTTTATGTGGAGCTTAGTAATCTGGTACTAGATGCCAATTCTGAGAATACTATATCTCGACTTATGAAACTTAGTAGACTACGTTGGTTGGGTCACGTGCTGCGTATCGCGAACACTCATCTACCATACCGTGCTCCATTTTGTTTTCCACCGACGGGATGAAAGAAGCCATGCGGGGCCATCCGATGACATGGCAAGGTAAACTGTGTCTCAGGTCTTCGTGGTTGGAGTCTGGCAGAACCGTCATCCACCGGACTAGAGACACTGAAGGATACGACAACGAATTGTGAACAGTGGGGATCGTGTAGTCGTTTTCTGTGGACAAAGTGCGTGTGTACCGTTAGATCGTATTTCGTGCGTTGTCTATTGCGACTCTTACCTTTCCTGTCTGTGTGAGTCCGCGCAACACTGCCCCCCTTGAACATTCACTTTTTCTAGATCAATATGGAACTCCGGGGAATAGGCAACGATCAACGGGTTTGACCTGCTTTTTAACGCCAGACGACGTTGTTTGGTGTTGTTGTTGTTGTTGTTGTTGTTGTTGTTGTTGTTGTTGTTGTTGTTGTTGTTGTTGTTAACACCGACGATGATAACCTGTTTGAGTGATACAGATCAGCTGTTCATGTCAGCGAGTGATGGATGCGCTGAATCTAAGCCAAGTTAATCAAACACTTGAATGAGCAGCAAGTACCGACATGTTTATTGCCATTAGTCTTGATTAATTAGGTATCCGCCATTTGCGTGTCTCCGTATCGACATTCTTTCGGCTGATATAAAGAGGAATCATTGGTAGGTAATTACTTTGTAAAATCTAATGAAATGTAATCAGAACAGCTGAGGTGTTGCAGTAGGTCAAATTTTGTTCCAACGAACTAACTGTGTATGGTGAATCCATGTGGAAATTACGTGATACATTCAGGTACAGCATCGCTGTAGTCTGGATACACAGCTAACCAATCCGGAACTTGGAAGCATGCAAACAAGACGTTCAAACGTATCCCAATTCCCATTAGCCCGAAAATATTCCAGCAATCATCATTTCTTGGATTTTGCATTTAAACAGGAGTTGCAAATAAACAGGAACAAAAGTATCTTTCAGCTATCATGGTTTTCTCGTTGTTTTCGGTGGACTGGAGTCACTGCAACATGTACCGACAGACCAAGACCGTAGTTTGTTGCTATTGGTCAAGTTCCGTGTTACTATTTCAAGTAACTATACTGCACTGTGGTTGAATAGAACTCATCGAAACGTTGACATTCCTAATGCAACTTTAAGCGTTGTCGTTCGGATATTGTAAATGTGATTTCAAACTTTGCTCTAACATCAAGAAAATTCCCAAATCACGGAGATATTCGAATGAGAAGACTAAATTATCACATCGAGATATGAAGGCTAGTGACTACGAATTGACTTGAATTATCAATAATAGTAATAAGAATAAGAATGAAAATAGTAGTAATCATGTTCAACCGGTTAGGAACAATTAGCGATCGACTTGAATTTGGCAAAAGGCGGGCTCTGCTGTCGTCCATAAATGTTGCGATGGAATTAAGAACCAAATTGCTTGTTTTGCGATTTCCCCAAAATGACATGAAAAACACATGCAAAATCTTGTTTCTTGCCCCTACTCTGGAACTATGATCTCTAACTAGATCGATGAGAAAAAAGACAAGTAGACTGGTAAATGTGATCTAGGTTCAAAATCCCTTAAACTAAATGTTACAATGGATTCCATAGTGCCATGCAAAGTCCGTTGAATAGTATGTTCACATTTTTACCGATGGCTGTAGCCGAAAACAGCTGGAAATATAAAAATAAACTTCAACAAGTGACGTTATTCCCACATTAGTCATGTCTGTAAATTTGTGAATGGGTTTTAGAACAAATTTTGCCACAGATCCCATCGGTACAACCAACAACGCTTACGCATACAGTGCCACGTGATGGGTTTCGGAAATCTCGGTAGCGTATCCTGGAAACTGGCAGTTCTGAATGAAAAACAAACATTCCATTTATGTAAGATCATAGGTTGTACCTCTGTCGGTTACTCAGACATAAACCCCGATCCAAGGCAGATCACGGTATTCTGCTTTCCGGATCATAGAGGCTTCAGAAGGTAAACCGGGTGATTTGGGTGTCTCGTGCTAACAAAGAAATTGTTATTTTAGCTGGGGATATACGAAAAGCAAAGTGAATCGGTTGTCACGGCATCTCTTAGGTTGCCCAATTAAAACGCTGGTCGGTTAGTCCATTTAGACTCAGGTGAATAACGCACGGGCCCGGGGCTCTGAACAGCTGCAAGTCGGAAAGCCGGGGATGGGAAAAATTAACCGTTCATCCTAACTTTGGAACGAAGAAAAACCGGTTTGACCTTTTTGACACGGTCAGAGGCGAACTGAGGCGTCGTTCGCAGTGACGACCGAACAAGTGATAATGAGCCCGACAGACCGCGGGGACGAGGGGTAATCGGCCAAGTGGTTCTATCCTGTGTGGACTACATATAAGCCGTTTGATTATAACAAATAGAGGAAACAGTCTTGTTGCTAGGCTAGAGGCTGTTTGGTCATTCTGGCTTGATTTGGAGAGGTGGGACAGAGGTTGAATCAAGAAGATCGAATGAAGGCGCTAGGGTTGGCAACTGTGATAACGAAATATTAAAATGAAGGAGATATGAAACTGCGTTACATATGAATGCTCATGGATACAAAGCTGTTCGGTTCTCTATTCAGTCTTTTAACTAATAACAGTCGTCCCGATGATAATCTGAAGCGCGATGGGGGGAGTTGTTTTTAATAACTTTTGTTGTTGTCATCTGCAATCAACCATGACTAACGGACTATTGGAAAACAGATAGACACTGGCTCTGTGGGTTGGCTGGATTTCCCATAACTGACTATAAATCCTATGGATTCTTGATCAGATCATACCATATCATGATAATATTGCAAAATGTTTCTTATCAGACAAGTGATCACTGATAGCCACACTCCCACTGGTGATTTTGCAGAAACTGTCGAACCTTGCTGCATAGTCAAGTTTTATGCGCATTTTCCTAAATCACGATAGGATGAGATTTGTAGCTGGAAAATTCAAACTCGCTCGCAATTCTAGACTAAATTTTGGTTTCCCGTAACACGACAGATTTCTGCCAAGCACGAAACTAATAAACAAGAAAGAAGAAGGAAAAACAAACAATGTGTTGAGTTCACCACACCAGATACTTGCTTCATCCTCCACCTCAACATCATCGACTGTCCGTCGGGATTCGTGATTCTTCTGTGGACGTGATACAGTCCAGTTGTCCAAACCGTAATAGAGAGTAAACTTCGGGGATATTACTCCTTACCTTTGATCAAACAGTCCAACACATGAGGTGATATGACTATCTGAGAGTCGTGTAATCTTTAGAAATCACGATAGCAAACAAGCTCGATTTCCCAGGTTAGAGTTGCGCAGTTGTCACGACACGGATTTCACAGTATATCCACTTAGACATGTCATTCCGAATTCCAGTTGCTTGCCATTATTATTATTATTATTATTATTATTATTATTATTATTGTTATTATTGTTATTATTATTGTTATTATTATTATTATTATCGATCACCCTATTCCAATAACTAGAAAAAGTGCTGTATTTGGCCATTTGTGAGGCACTGAAAACAAGCTTGTTTGCTCTCATGTATTCTAATCTCTCAATCTGGAATTTCATGTATAGCCATATAATCAATCCTCTGGAGACTGGTGACTGACTGCTCAGTCCATACGCTCTTCAGAACGGGCTAGAGATCCTTGGTGTTGAGTAGGCCAGAATTCCATATGCCGGCGAGCACAGAGCGTATGCTTCGCATGCTGCCTGTGGCTGATTTGGAAGCTATCCCTAGAATGATAAATAAAGATGAATCACCCCGATGGAGTGTACCGGGTATTCGCCTTAGTCCTAGCACTTTAATAGGAACATCTTCGGCCACAAGAAGTCAGTGCGTAGAAATTTCCCAACAGAGACTGTGAGATGCCTGTCATTTGGGAGCACTTCGGGAAACGTTTGTGGCGAGCGGCCAGTTCGCAGCCCAAGACATCTACGCCCGATTCTGGTAAGGCATTTGGAGGTCTTGATCTAGGTAGCCTCTATAGCATCATAGCTTTGCCAAATCGAATGAAAAAAAACAACAAATCAAGGAAGATTGAAACAAAACATATTGCAAACTCGGATACAACTGGAAAAGTAAAGTCCTGGGAAAACAGGATAAAAACTTCTTGGGATCGTCGAAATGAATGTGTTTGTCCTCATCACATGAGTTTGGCCATAACTTAACACATTTCCACCCAATCAATCATTTGGACCGTGACGCTATGGGCTAATTCTGTACTGCATTTTATGGATACACAGTATCCCTTTAAATGTCATATTGTAATGATCGAATAAGCGCATGATATGAATGCTACTAAAGATATGCGAAAGGGCGAATTAAAAGAGAATGGTCATTTCTAAAACGACAAAATTCAAGATCATTTTTATTAAGAATTCATTGGCATTTTTAGTTGTAATGCTACAAACCTTCTGGTTTGCAAATATCGGCCTTTCGGTTGGAGACTTCACGGTCGTCAGGTCGTTAATGAATAAGATACCTAGCTGAAATACGCTCATGCGTTGTAAGCAAATGTGTCAAGCATTGGAGCAGTGCATATTCTTGTCACTTTGTAAGCAGCAGAGACAAAAACGGAAAGTCGGAAAGAAAGAGATACGAGAGCAACGGTTGGACAGATCTTCGCGCAGAACATGATTGGAGTCTAGAAGAACCCCGATGTGCAAGCATCCCATCCGCGGACGAATGCTGACCACATACTGTAGGTTGGAATTTTCGTCGATAGTAACAAACCGGATTAGTCAGAAACCTGTGTGTATGAATTTGGGAATTGGTTTCAGCAATAAATCAGAGGAAGAGAAAAAGTTTAGCCCAATTGGCAGATTCAAATCTGCTTGGAATTTGAGCGGCCCCAATTTCTTTATTGAAGTGAAAAATCCTTGCGATCTCTTAGCACCGACGGAATGGTTAGTTACTCATCCCAGACGATGGCATACACTTAATATTTGAGGCAGCCTAATTCAGGTGGGGGTACGGTTTCTCGAAGTTATCGGCCATAAATTACTCCGGTTTGTTTTGGTCGGGAAATGACTGATTGACAAATTATGTGACGTTAGTAGTAGGAGATTGAATGTTTTCATGAAATAATTCACCATGTGATATCATCGCTCAACTCACCATAAAGAAACCATGGAAGCACTGTACAGCTGTTTCATCCAGCTTGTTAGGAATCATCAACAGCAGTGCATATCCACCGCGCCCGAACTGGCACGCGAACCCGAACAAGGACGAACGATTCTGAGTCGAACGCCTTAGCCATTACGCTACCGGGCAGGCTGTGAACGGTTTGTTGAACTTCACCACATGATGATATTCCACCTGTCCATCACAGATTTGCACGGCTGCTGTCCGCTAGCTCACGGCAATCGACCGCTACTGCCCGATAGCGTAATGGCTAGGGCGTTCGACTCACAATCGTTCGTCCCGTGTTCGGGTGCAGTGGATATGCACTGCTCATGATTCCTAACAGGGATAAAGCAGCTGTACAGTGGTTTCTTTATCGTGAGTTGAGCGATGATATCAAATGGTGAACTATTTCATGAAATTATGTAACATTTTAGTCTGTGAGGATGAGATGCGATGCAATGCAAAATTTTATCGACCTTCATACTAAAAATTGACAGACAGTGATTGCTTACCGAAAATCCTCAATAGACGAAGCTTAATCCGAGTGAATTATGCTACTATATTTGCATTTGTTTGGACCCTGTTAACAGTTGAGAAAAAATCGATTTTTCTAGTCCCCTTTTCTCTTGGTTCACGTTTGTGATGTGACTTTTTATAGTCAGTTCAGTATCCATTCGTGCAAAAATGTTGTATCCGAAAACAGATCTCTCCATGAATGAACAACACAGGCTTTCTTCCAATTGCTGCCTGTTGAATTTTCACTTTTTATCGCCTTAGATTGAGAGTTAACTTGCGTCCGCAGCATTTAGAGCCAGTTAACATTGCTAAGTGCAGTCTTGTTTTACTGATTTCTCGGGGGTTGGAGGATGCATCAAACGTCAAAAGAGTGAGTGAGCCTGTGTATATGCAGAATGCCTTCGAGAATATTCGTCCGCGTCACCGTTACGTCGAAGGAAGTGATTGTAAATTATTCTGAAAGTTTGTTCAAATGTCATTCTGAATAACAGCCAACGGCGCCTGCAAACTGCCAAAGGAGTAATGGTAAACGTCCCGCTAACTGCAATTGAATGCCTTCCTCTAAGTCAAGTATCCTTCACGGGATCAGCAAATGTCTTACCTTAATTTGCCCATACGTTAAGAAGACCTGAATTGGCGGGAGGCATTCGATTGGAGTTAATGGGACTTTTAGTCTGTTCTTGTTCGAAACTGTCAGGCAACGCTGGCTGTTACTGAGGATGAAATCCGAAAAAAAATGTGCTCGATAAATCCGATTAGCCTAATCGGGAGGTAATGACATAGTGATACTACAAACGTTCTTTAGGTAAAAGGGCAGAGTTCAGACCCCGGACAAGGAGGTAGATATGCACTACTAATGACCTCCACTGAAAGCGAAACTCGGATTTAGTGCTTTCCGAGTTTAAGGATGATCGGACGAATTGCATTTCGTTGTGTAAAAATTGGAGTCCGAAGGGAAGTTATTCAAGCGAAGCAACACCAATCCCATGTGCAACTCACAAGCAATGGTAGGATGTGTACTCCAAAAGTATTCCAGTATTTTCTGAGTTATACATTAGTTGCAACAGATGAGAAGTATGTAGGGATGGAAGTAATGAGGTTGACGGATCTTCCTAACGTCGGCCGTCTTCCAGCCGAATTGTCAGTTCTCCATGATGCACCCACCTTTTCCCAACGCCTTGCACACAAAAGTGAAACTTATCGAGGCAATTTTATCGTCCTTGCATGGGATGGAAGATAACCAAAACACGAAAGGATAATCCGAAATAACAGTGTGATGGCATTTTACTGATATTTTGAGCTGGATGCTGATCAGTAGATGAGAACGCTGCATGTTCGTCGTCCACGAGGCTGGCAATAAAAGTTCGCTTTGGAAACGAGAGTTTTCACAGTAGTTCTGACCTATCACATCTTGTGGCAATCTGATAGGCAGTGCCAATCGCGTTGGAGTCGAACAAACCGTAGACTTGATGTTCGTCTTTCCCGTTGTTTGGACCATCATCGATATCAGCGATTTGAATCTACTGCAACCGTACTCTGTGAGATCGACAGTCCTGTCCGAACTGGTGCACAGATTCTGATAGCACAGTGTATCACGTATTAGCGAACTCGCCAATACGGTGGAGGTTTGTGGAACGTACGTTGTTCAAAATTGTCGTGACACGGTCGTCAGCCGGGCCGAATTGCTGGTAAATTTCTTCTACCATTCGCACAGATGTTAGATCTAATGACCTCCGTCCATTTCAGTCATCGTTTGCTTGAGACTTCTCAATAGCATAACCGCGAAGATTAAAGAAGTGGTCCAATGCCATCGTTTGCTGAGTCTATGAAAGCGTCAAAAGTCGTCGAGTGGATTAGATGTCTGCTGCACCAAACGGTCAGTACGCTGGACCCCAGATTTGCCGATCACTTTGACAGTAGACGGCAGTTCATTTCCGTCTAGCTGGTTACCGCACCTCGAGCTATTGTTTCTATGGCAGTTCAGCTTTATGGGTCACGACTGTTGGTTCCCCAACCGTCATATGATGGATTCTACACCGTGCACAGGTTCAAATGCATTCACGCGTAAAGGCTATGGGGCAGAATCCATTTGTCATAATCGGCAACTACTAATCAATAAAATTGCAACATTCACATCTAAGTGTATCTAGCCGATATGCTACAGCGCGTTCTCGTCCGGGTAAATTCGTCAGTTTTGGTGACTGGTGGAACTATCACTGAAGACAAACTCCTTGGCAAGTTGTGAACTGGCCGTTGGATAAAGAACATTTCGCACTGGTGTTTGGCTTGCATCAGGGCTATTAAAACACCGTGCACTCTTTTCACATAAGTTGGGAGTACCTTCTTCAACACGTACCGACCATTTAGTCTCCAAATGGATGGTGATCAAACCTTCCGTTCACTCGGATATTCGCTTACTCCTGTGAACGTCGGAAACCTGTGAAATTGGGGTGCGGGGGGGTAAGATTTTTTTAACATTGCAGTGAGTTTCTTTCATCTGATTTATGACGCGACTAGATTGTGGTCAATAATTCTCCCAGCTTCCGATAGACTTAATTATTTCCGTAGAATTTTGTCATTAGTTCAAGGCCGTACAACAAACTATTTCCCAATCTGAATATTTTTCATTTTCATATATATGTACATATATATATGCCTAATTTGTAGCGCTAACGGTGTACAAGGATATTCTTGGTTGAAGAGTCAGTAGAAGAACCTCAGTTGTGATTCGCTGATAATTCTTTGTCAGTTGATCTGAGCTGACCTTAGGAACGAGGGCAGAATTCCCCGCTCGTGTGCTTCCGGACAAATTTTGTTCACACATCCAGGTACTACTTACTATATATATATATATATATATATACATATATATATATATATATCGAAGGCAAGTTTTGCTCTGAAGAGAGGCGTTATTGGGCAATCTATCAGCGCATCGGGCACTGGAGCAGAAATAACGAAATGCGATAAAACAAGAGATAACAAATGGTTTCAGGACAAGATCGATTAGCTTTATGCAGAAACGATTTGAACATGTACCAGAGAGCAAAAACGGGCCCCGGGCGTAGGGAAGCCACCGCAGACCCTGTGTCTTTGTCATTAACTCCGGTATCATTTTAGGAAAACAACCATGATT
>LUCM01011647.1:34329-45915 GCA_008360955.1 Fasciolopsis buskii | reverse complement strand
TTCCTCGTTATCTATTCGCTGACCAGGCAAGAAGCAAAGCAGTCTGTTCCTGACATCAAGCACTTATGTTTTTTAAAATCTTTTAACACAATATGCGACGGAAGAACTCTAGATTCAACATTGGCTTTCGATTAAATGAGTCGCACCAATCTTTATTCATTTTTCCAACAGAACGGGCGTGGAATGTGATGAACCACTGTTTGAATTGGTTGCAATTTGAAGCATTTTCTGTGATTTATCTCTCGTTGCGTAGTAGATTCACAAACCCTCCCCGGCTGGTAGCTTTTTGCTATAACATGTCAAAATCCACTTAAGGGAATTTCCGAACTTTCGCAAAAACTGGTTTAGCCTGCTCGAGGTCCGATGGTCGAGTACCTCGGAGGTATAATTCTTTTGTAAATTTCTACCTCACTTGTCTAGTTCGTGAATATCAGCATAAATCCGCGGGGGAAGGGGACTATGTTGACCGAATAGGCCTTCGTACTCGACTTCAACCAGTGAGTGAAATGGCTTTGAACGTTTACTATTCTACCGATTATTCACAGTCAAGCCTGTACAACAAAGAAACAAACGGCCGACCTAGTTGATCGATCAAAATGGTTTTTGGACTTGCTTCCAAGCAAGAATTACTCTTCGTACTTTAATGAGCTTGGATTAGGAGACCACCTTGTTCTCAGACTTCGTGTGTATGTATGTGCATGTTTGTGGATGAGTGCGCGAGTGGACAGACAGTTTTGCATAGCACAGGATGAGTATTTCTCAAAAAATCTCTCCCGGAAAGCAAACCGTTTCCCGGATGACTCAGCTGAACCTGATGTTTTGCTCACCTCGTTTGGCTGATTGATACACGTGTCATCAGGTTTAGACGCCCAAATTCCTCAGTCTGAACAAATGCCGACTTTCTCATTATGAATATTATTACTATACTTGGGTTGAATGGCTCAAAACCACCCGCCCACCTTTGATGCCACCTCAGCTACACAGAGAGCAGACTATTTTCGACCAGAGACTTGTTCTTCATACCTGTATTCTGGACAGTAAGAATAACTGAAAACACATACGAATAGGTTGGCCGCAAATTCTTTAATAAAGGTGAACTACCAGGTGCAGCAACGACAAACACGAGTGGTGCGATATTTGCATCCTTAATCACAAATATTCATTGTGCAATGATCACGTTGTTTGTTATTTGATCCATAGAATTTCGTAGTATTTTCTTCCAATATTTGAAGCGGATATATAATTTTCAAATTGTATTCCATGAATATTTCAATTTGAAAAAGTGACTAGTGTATCTGTTAGGAATGACCAAGTTATGAATCCCAGATCCCTACTAGGTTTCCAAGGGATCAAGCGTGGAAACGTTCCGGGTGGCACGATGGTACTGCTCAACATTAGTCCATTCACACGGAGAAATCACCTGACAAAAAAGGCGGATAGATTCTAGTGAAAGTATATTTACATGAGAACACAGAAATCGAGTCTTATATGCAGTTGAGCCTTGTATGAGTGTAACGTGACACCGGTTTGCGGAACACTTTTTAACACTGACCAACAATCCATTGCCCTTCGAGTTTGCCACGTGGTAGGCTCAAACCAAGCGAGCGGAGACGTGCTGGAGCAGACTGGCCATCACCGAGGTCGGTGACGGTCCAGTATTACTTCCATTCGTTTAAGAAGTGCTGAGGAAGTATGAATTGGCAAAAACCGTCCCGGGTTAATGTGGCTACTAAGCTCCGTGCATGTGCGGGTGGGAGGAGAAGGGAACAATCGCAGACTAACACGCGTCAAAAAGAAACGTAGACATCGATTTAGTGAACCGATCCAATCAACACCTCATTATTTATGCTTGGGTCACACAATGGCTAACAGAAAGGGCCGTCAACAGCCGTCACGTGATTTAAATATTCGACTGTGAAGATTCCGTTTCACAGTGAACGAAACAGCGGCAGACGATTCGCAGATTGATTTAGCTGATTGCTTCAAGTTTTCTCCACCAGTCATATAGAAAATTGGTGCATGGCAAATGGTTGCATTTGGAGCTAAAAAAAGGGGCCAGTGAAGATATTTTTCAAGAAAGAGGGGATCGGTGGTGACCGGGAAAAGAAATATTCCATTCGAAAATGGAGAATTAGTGAATCTGATACGTGAGTCGGTATGAATCAATTTTTTTTGGGGAGGGGGGCGGGGCGGAGTTTGGTTATCATTACCAAATGAGACCCCACGGAAACACTCACTCTTGTTCTTGTCCGGCATAAATGAACCCGGTTTTGAAAATATGAATTCAGTCAGATGAGTCATTGTTCTGAATAAATCATCTTGATGAAAACATCTTCAACGATAGCAGAATTTTGCACTATAGATTTCAACTTAGGGTAACTCAAAAGCTGTCTCCCTTCCCTTTGTGCTGTCAGTCGCACTTTGTTGAATCATGCTGATGAGGATGAACGGACTCAGGATTCGGTAATAGATCGGTATCTAGTTCGATCGTATTTTCATGCAAGTTTGGCCATCGATACGATTTCACAAACGAAATTGTAAAAGTATCCGTTACCTCGGTTCACGCACAGTTTCGTATACAACATAGATTAGTTCGTATGACCATTTCGCGTAAATCTAAGTGTTATGCAGGAGTAACGACGATGGCTTTTCAAAACTACTCTATCATGAGGCTGAAACAAAGGTTTGTAAGATTGGGGTATCGTTGCAAACCACCGTAAAGGGGAGCAATTCAGCCGTTCATGATGTGAGGGGATGTCGCACTTGCATGCATGATCTGGCGAAATTGGTAGTGACAACGTGGAGAAGTGACGAGCTTCTCAAACTAATCACATGTCCCAGCTACTACAAAGCGTGCTTCTAGTGAAGCTTCAACATCTTTCCTCGGATTTGCTGATCCCTCAACTGATGGTTTTAGAGACCACACTACTAACGAGTAGCCAAAGGAGGCATGCTAGCAATGGCCATGTCATTGATTCCACAACCAACCGGAGCGTGTGACTTTTGCTGGACGAAAAACCCTCTAAAAGCGTTCAGAAATCTACTCATAAAGCGATAATTGTTGCATCCAACCAAAATAATTCTTCTTGAAATGATCATGCCGACGTTCAGGGTCATTAGGGACGTTGCCAGGAGATGAGATGAATGTTTTATAGGTTTCCTGCCAGTTAATAAACTATCCTTTTGGACTCCCATTTTGTTCACCTTTTTGAACGACAGAAGTGATAGAAAAATGCCAGCAACAATCAGCTTCATTCGAGAATGAGGCAATTCAGATTGCGGTCACCGAATAGCCGATAAACGGCACTTCATTCGACGTGTCGATTTGCTGACTGACCATTCAGAAGTAATCAACCCATGAAGTCGGTGTAAGGTTTTTCTTCTTTTTACTTCTTTTGTTAATGAAACAACCATGTGCATCGTTTTCAGGAAGGGAGTCGGGCAGCAGAGGGTTGCCACGTGGCGAAATGAAGGATTCGGACCCGTGAACTTTAGTCTGGAACGTCGTGCTGTTGAACGTTGGGCCACCACCAAGACATCTACTTCTGTTACCGTTGCGTACATTGTGGAAACCGTTGAGTTTTTTTCGTTGTCGTTTGGTATGCAACAGTGTTTGGAAAGTTTTTGTCACTGTATTTCTTTCCAGTTGTCCACGGTGATGCTGTCTTGCAGAAACTGTATTTGAATACTTCAGTGAGTAAACCTTATCGGCTGCTGACAACTTAGGAGAGATCTCAGTTCCCATTACATAAGCTCCTGTCACGTTCTGGACGATGTCTGCGATATAGAAGACTAATCTGTTAATTTCAAAGTTCCACTGAGTCGTCTTTTGGTTTGGTGTAGAAAGGCCAAGCCATAACCCCGCCCTCTGGTAACCATGATGATACCAATAATTTTTTTCTGGCAATATGACGTCTAACTCGATAAATATGGACTATTCTGGACCTTTGAGTGAATAATTAGAGATCGCCTATCGTTTTCTGATCAATAGCAAGATGAACAAAGGAACAGTTGTGTTCTGGACGAGGGTTGCACCACTGAAGAGTAAGGTGTTGCTGCAAGATAGTGTGGTTGATTCTATCTCGAACACACTTCCAGTAGACGATATGTCACCTGAAAAACGTAAGTTCTGTCATCTGGGTAGTTGCATGCAATCTGGTTTTCGGCATCGCCGTCGTGCGCAAATGATAACTTTCTTCAGTCTGAGGCATCGACAGTATAGATTTGATGCTCGCTTAATCGTTAAAGCTCTTCTCCACGCCACAACATGTTGCTAGATTCAGAAACGTAGACGTAGCTGATGAAAGGTGGGCTAGTAGTGTCGCATTTCGAGAATCGCTACCCTTGCAGTATTGTTCGAATATAATAGGAATATTATATTGGAAGGACTAAGATTGGGCCCCGAAGCTGGAGGTCGTACACATTTGCCAATAGAATTACTTCATATTCGAAGCTTTATTATCACTGGAATTGGCTTTCAGAGTGCCAACGTTTCATATTCAACCGAGTTAACACTGTTGGTGTGTCACCGATGGTTGCTTAACCTTTTGAGCATGGTCTGCACCAACTATGCTACTTTGGCTGTTGATGATATTTCGACCTGAGCACCAAGCCCAGGGATCAAAACCTTATGAAAATTGCTAACCTGATCTGGTTGTTTTCCAATTCATAGAAAATTGGTGAACCGAAAAGTCAAACACAGTACCGACCCAAATCCTCTACTCCCAACTATCCTTTGCCTTGCTCGACATCTGCACTTTGCAACCGGGAGAGACGGCTGGTAGTGTATCAGCTTCGACATCACACTGAATTGCAGGATAGACGTTGACGAAAAAGCCAGTATTATTGACTACAATCAAGTAGGAGACACTTCGTATTACTCTTACGATGTGGCGAAATGATGGACTCAAATTTCAGATGGTCCACTTGTCGGGAGCCAGTGTACATTCACTAAAGAAGGGATGTCATTGGAATGCGTAGATAGTACTGCACTAGTCATTCCATTTCTCCTCTGCATTCCTCGAAATCGGATTGGTTATATTTGGTTTTAGGTTCTCAAGCACAAGACTTGAAAACGCACTGAAGGTCTGCAAGCAGAGCATCTCAACGTGACGGGAAATGTGACTGGAGAAAAATCCCCCTTAGCTGATTAGGAACCCAATATCCTCTTATCCTCTTTAACTACTCAAGCTGACGACAGCTTTGCGGCGATTATTACAGGTCTAAACTGCTCACGGATTACATGTTATCGAAGCTCAAAACCGGGAGTTGTATTCGAAATCCTCCAAGCAACGAATAGATGCGAGACCGGGAAACAAGATGTTTAGTGTTACCTCGACCGAAATCTACGCATGGGTTTTGATTCACCCCATGTTCCCTGAGATGTTTGACGATCGTGATTTTGTTGCTTCGCTTTTTTCGTTAACCGCTAGATATCTTAAATTATAATCACGGAACATGCGTTGTTATTTAGTGTAACAGCCCCGGCTTTTCTTGCGGTTATGGGTCTCTAATTCGTAGGAACATCTGAATCCATTCCAGTTGCTCTCAAAATAACGATGACCGGCGCCGTCCATATTAACAATTGACAGATTGTGATTTGAATCGATTTCGGACCAATCGACGTAAGGAGTACATCGAAAAAAATGATGCCCCATGTTTTTTTTTATTGTGAATGGTATAGTGTTAATCATAGCGAATTACAACATCCACTAACCACGCTTGTATTAACACCAACATTCGCAGTCAAATGATCCCGATTCTGTGTCAGGGGGGCATGCATTCATTTTTCATACCTTTCTAATTGATTACTGGGAACATGGGGTAAATAACCTAGGAATTCATTTCGCCAAATAATTTCAGCAGCCCTTTATGACCTACATCTTTACACCTCATGTTTTCCAAGTGGTTGAGACCTGTCGATTTACAATCAGAGTGGTTCCCACAGAGGGTAGAATAAGCCTACAAACGACCATCCACTAACTGTATGCAGTCCACCAAACCTCAGTATAACTTGCATGAAAACGGGAACAAATTTGTCAAACAGTCGTGAACGCGATATTTTCCAGTTCACGATGAAGCGTTAGTAGACGATGTGTCAGTATTCCGTTTGCGGAGCAGTTTACACACCAAAACGCCATATATCTTCGGACAAGATTATAATGCATTGAATGTAACAAATCAAGTATTTAAACCTCAATTTTTTATCATATTTCGTGCACCAGACAAGGTCGTCAGGCGAAGTCGGACGAAGCATACGAAGGCCTACCGGCTAGCTGAAATTGATGTGCACCCACGCCAAAAGAGATTTCGCAACCATATCCTCATTGCAGGCCGGTTGTTCGAGTAATTCTAAGGCTGAAAACTCAACAAAGTAGTCTAAATACGCCGAACATACGTGACCTACAAACAGTCGAAACCGGGAAGAAGGTTGTGTACGAGTCCTTAAGGCTTCCGCGAAGTAAGCGCACGTTCCCGAAAGTGCGGTTACTTCGAGGCCTATCACTTTGGCCTCTTGAAGGCAGCAAATTAAAATCAAAGTAAATTCCACAAAATGAGAAATTATTTTCGCAAATAGATTAAAACCAACGTTCACAAAGATTGCAGTATCACGTGTCTCCAAAATGACGACGTGGTCTACTCCTGTATTTCTTTCCAGTTTCAAAGTGGTAGCAGAATGTCTACCTGTGGCTAGTACCAAACCCGAACACAAGAACCGTGACACACCAGAAGGGCTTATCATATTACATAGGTTACTACATGCATATGGTTCTAATTCAGTCACTTAGAATGCCTTCATCCAATTACACTGTTCCTTAAGTGGTTTGGCTGACTAGTCTGAAAGATCGGATTGTATCCAACTTCCGCAATGGCGTTAAAACAGCGAGTATTGTGTAGTTGGATCAATTTGTGACACGTTGGTCACTGTATGTTTGGATGTGTCGGTAAGACAAGTTCAAAATGTAAGTTGAACAATAAAATAAAAGTCAAGTCGAAAACTAAACCCATATTAATATCCGCTATTATTGACATCAACCAGTGGGAAAGATCCCCGAAAATGCAACATCAACAAATTGCTAGTCAACATTCATTCAGTTCACGGGCAAGTGCTTTGTCGACATGAACCAATCGGATGCCCGCATACTTCACATAGCAGTGCAATCATAGTCCGCGTGTCGATGAACCGATTTCCGCATCGCATATTACCTTCACATTCACCAGTGAATGTGATACCACATCGCCTCCCTTTCATATCAACCCACAGGCCATATTTTATACGTTATTGTGCCATTCAGCCAAACACATTCGCCGATTGTACTGTGTCGCACAGGGCGAACTGAAGACGAATAAGCTCGTTTTTGATAAACCAAAGCTATGTAGTTATATTAACTTTGACTAATACTAACCAGGAGGAGAAAGAAGGGCGACTAAATGCAGAGAATGAGTCACGAGCACAGGTGTTAGACAGCTTCTTTGTTTCGGTCTGCTGTCTTTCGAATTCTATCCAGATCTCATGCTGCCGCACGTTCATCACTGCTCGAATCTATAGAGATCTACCTCAACAGCTTTTTAAATCTCCAAACTTCCATGCTTATATCTACCCACTTACTTCCGGTAATCAATGGTCCTACAGCATGGATCACCAAGCTACTTTATCCTTTTTTGCTCTATTATTCATTAGGCCATCCCCTGTCCCATTGACAATGATATTACCATCCTCAGGGCATTACTAGCTTCCGATCTACAACTATTACCGGTTCGGGGCTCTACTAACCATGTGTGATTCAATGATTTCAAAATTCCTATCATCTCGTTCACATACTCACCTTACTATGCTTATCTGACTTTCGATTCGACTTCCCCTCGTCTCACCGGATTACTCCCAACATTAGGCTTATCCAAGTGTTCTCTCTGTTAGCCTCCACTTGCGCTCGCACTTGGACTTTGTGCTGTGCACAGTAATTTTTCTATTCCGTGCCATAGGCCTTTTCTTTTCACCGTTCACCTCCTTGTGTGGAAAGTTCAATTCTGCCCGACACTTAGACAGAGCCGTCATCTCTTGATGGAGCTCCATTTAGCGCTCCTCCTCCTCCGCCCGACCGAGTTCAACGAAAGCAGCAACGCCTTTCTGTCTGCCAACTTGTCCGTCGACGGGGATTTGCATTCTTATCTATTTTCTACCATCGCTTTGATTTTTATTTTCCAAGACCCGATTTGGTAGCTCTGTTCTCCGGTGTACGGTGTACGTCAGTCAGTCGGACTCACCAAGTTCCGATCCACAGATGACGAACTTTCCTAATTCATTCTTCCTTTAGACCCCAAACTCTGAAGCCTTGAGACGCTCCCCATTACTGAGTAACTGGGTTTTTAAAAAAGCAGAATCAAAAAGCCGAACCCCAAGTGAACGTAACTACCCGAGCATTCTGTCTACAGGGGTTTGGTCTTCTCACCGTAAACCACATTGTGTACAAACAAATTAGACCCTCCGGAAAATGTACTTACCCGATATATTAGCCACTACAATGGAATCGGGAAACAAATTCCCGTTTCTTTTCGCCATTTTTCTGAGGTAGTCCCCAACGCCTTAATTGATTTCCAGTACTAGACAACCGGGTTATCAATAGGTCAGCAAAACGAACACTCATGTGGTTGGTTAGAAGTTGGATCAACTATCCACAGGATTACGCTAGTGAATTCATGCGCAATATCACTTTAGCCGGATTTCGGACAATCATTTCACCAGAGGAGTCCGAATAATACACATGCACGTACCCAGGGCCATTCTAGACAGGCGACTACAAATCAAGTGACCAAAATCGCACATAATCACGAAGGGCTAAACTGGTAATAAACAATTCTTATGACGATGTGAGTAAAACCGGCGAAGACAATCAATCGGGTGATTGATGAACGGTTAAAATACCAAGATTATAAATGTACTGACAGAAAATTCTAATTAGAAATCCCTGTATTTCATATAGTTCGCATTTGTGAAAGGAAGCCAAGCATATTTGAAAGCAGAAATCAGCCAGGACGATCTATTCACAGTGCCAATGGTAAAAAGGCGTGTGGAGGACCTAAATACACTAAAAAAATGTAAAAACCAATGATTTCGCCCAGCATGAATCACGTTTGCCGGAAATCCAACCTCTTTTAGCGGACCAGGGGGATCTCTCAAAAAATGATTGACCTGATGAATTAAATCTATTGGGATGATACGCTGAGTTAGTAACCACAACCACGGTACGTTGGTGGTGGAAAAATTGAAACTTCGGAGCGGGTCATATATCTGTACGTGTAAAAGAAAGTTTGAACGAATCCGATTTTTCTTCTCTTGCTTATGTTTCCGATTTCCATTATGTTGCGCTCACTTCATCGTAACTGCAATGACTAAAAATGCGTTAAACTGCCGACCTCAGTTTTGTCCGGCCCATGACCGACTGATCGCTGCTGGTCTATATGACATCTGCATTAGCACGAAGAGGCTCAGTTAACTGACTCTGCGATGTTTGTTAATTCTTCGCTGAGGAGTCCTTCTGGCAGTCTAATCTGAGGTTTTCCAAATCCTGTAACTTTGTCAATTTGGCCTTTTGGCTTGCTTACGCACCCCCTTCTTTATCCTCCAATATCGTCATTGGAAAGCGCTGAACAGCAGGACCAACTTCACTGACCGCCGAATTTCTCATCATCATCGTCTACAGATATTTAGTAACCTGAGTACAAAGCATATATATTATACGAACACAAAAGAAATCAATGTAAGTCACAAAATCCAGTGTCCACGAGGTTCATTTCATTTAACTTCTCTGAGATCGAAACTGCGAACTGATTTTTTTGGATAACAAAACTTCGTGGCTAAGTGACAAGCATAAGTTCATCAAGCCAAATCGAGTTATTGCACGAACATGTGTCCAATAGGACACCTGAAATTCTAAATTCCATCTCAATAACAAGCACTTTAAGAAGAGACTTTTCCGTGCACCGGAACCATCGTTTTCTGTTTTATTCCAAAGATGTAGCCAATCAGCCGACCTTACCATTGTTCACAATCCAGCATTGTCATTTCGTTATTCCAGAATATTAAATATGTAGCCAAGAACAAACTGTCAAGTGATCATTTATTCGAAGCAAAAGAGTCACGACTCAACTCACTCCCATTTTCTACATAACTAAAAAAGACTACGCATTGTGATATCTTAAAAAACCCAAAATCGTCTGAGGCAAGGGACGAAAAAAAGACAAATAAGGCTGCTGGGACAATCATGATTTCTATTGATCCGGAGGCTAGGGTAGGGCGATCGGGGAAGAGATATAGGGTCTAATAGACTAGCGCTTCGGACGCCACTCCACAAGCAAGTCGTTGTAAGTCTGTGGTACTAAAGAAGCAAAACATGGGAAAAGAGAAAATAGTTATTAGAAAATGTATCCCATAGGAATACCATCCTAAACATGAAAAATGATTGAAAGACAAGAAATGATGGGTCATGAAAGTGCAAACTGATATTTTTGAAACAAAACCATATTTACAGACAACAAGTACGAAGCAATACAATGGAAACCCGAAAATAACCGACTTTAAACAATTATTTATGGCACAAAATACAAATTTGTCGTCGAAAATAGCCTGTCCCGGCAAGTTTAGACCGATGTACCAGGTAGGCTCTAGTACCACCATTAACGCTTAATATGCCATATAACTTAATGTTCTGTAGTCCGGAAATATTGAATTTCGATGAATAACTCATCATCATCATCATCGTTCAGCGTTAGACAGCAAGGCAAGCCTCACTGACCGCTGCCTTTCCCCAGAGTTACACGTCTCTATAAAGAGTGAATATTCAATGGGAACAGGGAGTGGACTTACACAGGCGGGAAAGGATAAGATGCTGCTGTAGCCAATACACGAGACACAGTCTAAGTGCAAAAACGCACGTGTTTTCAATCATTCTGATTCGATAGAAAATGATAGCACGATCGCCACTGTTCACGGTTCACTGCCATATCCTTCAGTGTCTCCAGCCAGCAAGTCGACGAGTCTTTCGGACCCCAACTACGAAGGCATGAGATACCTACTTAACCTAACTTCGCTGTACATTTTCTCATCCCACGTTGCCACGTCATCTGTTGGCCTCCACATGGCTTCTTCCATTCCTCAGGAGAAACACAAAATAAGGCACGGTATGATAGACGAGTGTTCGTCATACACAACACGTGACCCAACCAGCGTAGTCTACTACGTTTCATACGTTGAAACAAGCTATTCTCAGAAGTGGCACCCAATACCACATTCCTAACCTCAATATTACTCACCCGGTCACTCCATCCAATCCTAGCCATACTACGCAAACATCCGTGGCCGAAAACCTCCAACCGACGAACATCTCCCACACGCATACTCCACGTCTCGCAACCGTAAAACAGAACTGAACGCACTGCAGCACAGTACACATGACCTTTTAACTTCAGCGAAATATCAGGCCGACGCCACAAGTGCTTCGGTCCAGCGTAAGCTGCCCGAGCCCTGGATATACGCACACTTACCTCCACTCCCGAGATACCATCATTCAACACGCAGCTACCAAGGGA
>LUCM01011647.1:16218-29968 GCA_008360955.1 Fasciolopsis buskii | reverse complement strand
TATGGGTAGGCAGAAGGGGCAAACAGATTGGGTTGGAGACAGAAGAAACAGGTTGAATAAAAGAGAGGGAACTCTGAGCAGTAGCATACTTATCACTACCCACCTCACCTACGCTCGATACAATGGTCCTGATTATACTGCGCGACGACCGATGTAGTATAGAATTATTGGTAGGCGTGTAACTCATGGGGAGTCCAGCCGTTAAGCAGAAGAACGATTAGGGTTCTCAACCAAAGCCTTTGGTTCTGACAAGAACCTGACCGCAAGGCAGCAGGGAATAGCTGAGTGGGAGCCAATTTACTTGGATCAATTAGTCTTCCACTCGTTTTTCCGACTGAGCTGCTAACTCAGATCAACCCCCGACTTGGAGGACCAGACTACTTTGTCAGGCCTCTACCCATTGACCTTCCAGGCATGATTGGATCTTCGCCTTGAGATAAGCCATCCTGTATAGCTCGTTGGATCCTGGAGGCACGCAAGCCGTCACACCACGCCAAGGTGAAGCCTCGTTGCGACAGTCTGTATTTCCCTGGCGAGAATCAAGGAATCCCAGACGATAGGCAATATAATGAAGCCTGATTCGTGATAAGACATGTGTCGAAGAGTAAACTATCCAAATGGCAAACAAGATATCACTAGGTGTGAGTGAGTTTGCTCGTATGATTGAAGGTCCACTAATCATCCATAAAAAGCATTTTCGACGCTGGACGGAACCATTGAAACAGTTTAGCTGGCCACCAGCCTGAGTTTCTAACACCTATTCCGATACAAACCCATGGTATTCGATAGATCCTTAACCCTACGATAGATATCTACATGAGGACCACAGTCCTAAAACGTTGAATACAAGGTGCCAGCATTTGAAAATCCATCTCCAGAATTGAAGGCGATCAGGTATATATGTTTTCTGAAAAGGCATAAGGCAGCAGGACCAGATGGACTGGCAGTGAACCACAACCAGTAGCAATCGTGTTGCCATTTTCTATCGAATCAGAATGATTGAAAACACGTGCGTTTGTACAGTTAGATTGTGTTTCGCGTGTTGGCTGCAGCAGCATCTTATCTTTTCCCGCCTGTGTAAGTCCACTCCCTGTTCCCCTTGGATATTCACTCTTTTTATAGAAACTTGTAACTCTGGGGATAGGGCAGTGGTCAGTGAGGCTTACCTTACTGTTTAACGTTGAACGATAATGATGACTTCTTTATTTTAATCTCTTTCCCAGACTTCCAAACTGTGGAACACCTTCCCAATTTCCGTATCCCTTCCACTCACAACCCTCCACTTTCCAAGAACAGAATCAATAAACCGGCTCTTAACTGGATGTTCTTCTTACTTTCCCCGTCTACAGTATGTCTTCGGACCATGCGGTTTATTCCTTCGCTGTGTGAAATGTGAAATAAAAATGGACCTTTCAGGCATGATTGGATTTTGAAATACGCCATCCTGCGTAGCTCATTAGGTCATGAAAGCACGTGCCCCCAAATGCCTTAGCACGGTCGCGGGCGGGTGTCTCAGACTCTGAGTAGGCTGCTGGCCCTGAACGCCAGTTGAAAAGCGCTGCCTTTTCCTGGGAGAGGTGTTCCTATGAAACCGCCAGGACGAAGGCAAACGCCCGGTGCCCTCCACCGAGTTGTCTGGTCATTCATAATAGGCCTGGGATTCAAAACCAATCACAGGCGACGTACGAAGCACACGGCCGTGTGCTCACCGGTACCCATGGTGAAGGGGCATACTGGCCACCTAGGATGTCTAGCTCCATCCGAAGAGCACTTGAACTGAACAATCAGTCACCGGCCCCCCAATGGGTTCGGTGACCCTCAGGTCGTCCTGCTGGCTCGTGAGTTAGGCCACTTGATTATAGGCTCTGGGTGGTGTCGCCTAAGTCAACCTTTTGCTTCGGTTTTGGCAACCCAGTAGTACCAAGCCTGCGGAGGACTCATGTATCCTGATGAAGGGCCGGTGATATGGAGACGGGGAATAGAACTGACGTGTAGTGACCTTTACACATTGATTCTTTTCTTTTCCTTTTTTCGCTATCTTTCCTTTGTCATGAGTTTGACGGCACACTATCTCTATTCAGATTTATGCAACATATATATATATATATACATATATATATTTATATAAGCACGCAAACCGTCACATCATGCCAAGGTGCAGTCTCGTTGTGACAGCGAACATCCAACTGGCCCCTGAAAACCATGGAAGCACTGTACAGCTATTTCATCTTTGTTAGGGATGGTCAGTAGCGCATATCCATTAAGCCGGAATCGGGATGCGAAACGGGGACGAACGATTGTGAGTCCAATGCTATGGCCATTACGCTGGCCGGGCTGAGTTCCAATGGTCCATTGAACATCAACACAAAATGAGATAGCGCCCGCATCCATTACTGGATTTTGCAGGCCACAGATTTTAATAAGCGCCAAATGAACAACTCGCAGATGAGGACGAACTTATCTGTAGGAAGTAGAGCCGTACAGAGCATTGCTATTTGATGGTTTAGAGCGGTCGAATTTTTATGTGAGTTTCCAAATGATTCGTCATGACGAACCATTCGGAAATGTGTAGTTGGTTCAAATCTCGTTTTTCTTAAAAACCAAAGTGAGAACCAATGATAAATAACATTCATGAAAAATGTTCACAACTTTGCGCAGAAACTTCAACCACATGGGGGAAGCAGATTAAGTGTACCTCTTTGGAATTTGAGATGTAAGTGGGCGGAATGTGCGAGTTAACTATGTGAAATGAATGGAAATTGCATAGGACAAAAGAAAACTACTCAAGAAACCAGTGAAAAGATGGACGACTTTATAAACTGAATACATGCAAAAAACGCCATCGTAAGTGTTAACTAAGAGACTACTTGACAAAATATGGGAGTCACAGGTACTCACTTTTTATTGGAACCCTTTCCGGGTAGAGGGACTTGTAATTCTCGATTGCAATCAGGTGCATGCGCTTGCGCCTTTCATGAACCTTCTCTATACCATAGCCTATTCCGTAACCCAGCCCGCCCAAGAGTAAGGTACGGTACAGCTCTTCAATGCAAAAACGGGGAGATTACGTAAAAAAACAAGTTTAAGGCGACTGTTAAAACAGAAAACTGAAAAATCTGGACATTCAATTAAACAGCATGTTATGTGCAATTTTGCCGCTAATGGACGCATTATCATTTAACTTTGGAGACAATGAAACAAAATAGGTGTCGGAAGAACCGTAAAACACAGGCGGTGGCCAAATGTGTCGAGCGTGTCACTTCAAAAAGATCAGAGGTTCAGATCGCAGATCTGACGGTCATGTTAGTGATACACGGTGATTCGCAGTCACCCCTTGTAACCACGCCTGACCTATTTGGACCCTATGTGGTTCCCAGCCACTTCAAGTTTTATTATTAACGTTGCCAGTCTCCTTACAAAGCGGCTCGTCTAAACACCAAAATTATAAAGTAACATGAATTTCTTTGAAAGTACGGCCACGATTGTGCTGTTACACGATATCTATCTTAAGTAGGTCGGTCAAAAGACAGACGTAATGTGGTTTCTAGTTTTAGTGCTGGGTTGAATTTGTTTGTTTTGGTCTTCATGACCTCCAGACAAAACAATCAGGCTACCACCATACTGTACTAATGTTACGAAAACAAGGATGTTGAAGCACAAAAAGTCTCCGCACATTTGCTCTCAACGGCCACCTTTCGGAGCCACACAATACCGACCTCATTGCTGCTACGTACACCCGACCTCTGGTCGATAACCGGATGTCTCGCCAAAGCCACAGATGCTTTAAGCTGGCGAATGCCAATCAAGCTTTCTTTGCACAAGGGGACACTTCATCCAATCTGCAAGCACCAACTGAGATACAACTATCTAATTACCTAAATCCATCCACCCCACTATACCTGTTCCCCGGCAAGAACAAGGCCCGGACTTGAGCCAACCCAATCCTGAAGCAGTATTTTACACTTCGAATGTCTAAAACACATAACAAACATATACTATCGTCCCGACGATCAAGGAAAACCTGCAACTTGCTCAAGTCCTCACTCAGTGGCATCACCATCTGCAAATATTAATGCCACCATTCAAATACGAGGACAGGATTATCTCCGTAATCACCCCAACGGCAGTTGAAATGAGAAAGCGAAAGGAATCAACCCTGAAGAGCGGCACCTCTCTTGGTGAACTCAAATGAAGGATTGTCGTAAGCACAAATTCGGCTTTACCGTTTGCAAAAAGAGACTGGATGAGTCGAAAAAATCGCTGGCATACGCTCTAGCGGGAGAAAAAGCATGAACGACTGAGCCGAACGATCCTTGCCGTGCATTGGATGAAGCGTCTTTGCATATAAAGAAGGCTAGACTGAAAGACACCAATTTGAGGCATCTGTGACGTCGGCGTCACATCCGGCTACCGATTAAGGGTCGAGCATACGCAACAGTGCAGTCGGTGCTATCTATGGCTCGGAAACATGATCATTGAGGGCAGAAGCAGGAGGAGTTTCGGTGTTTCAACATCGTTGCCTCCGTGGCACTGGCAGAATATGATAGAGGAATTTTCTCAGTGACTCAGAGATTGGGACTTGGACACTAGATCCAGGATTCAACCTTTGGAAGAGGCAGTGAATCTGAACAAATAAAAGTGACCGGGTCGTGCTTTGCGTATCCGACTTTCTCGCTTTATACTGTTCTTTGAGGCAAATAACAGTTAGAAGATAGCTGGAGGCGGTTAGTCAATGACAAAACAAGAACGTATGGAAAAACTAACCAACGGACTGGCTCACATAGGCCCAGTTAGACTACCGGGTTGGGGTCCATAAGAAACTAACAAGCAATGGTTGTATATAATAGATGATACGACTCAATGCTACAGCCCGTGGCATTTTTGTATTCAAAACTTTTACAGATCTGGATGGATCGTCAGCTTATAATCTAGAAGCTGAACCTTCCATAAAGGTCGGGAGGGGACGTTCAGTTTGCAGATTTCATTTGAATTGCCAAATAATTCCCAATGCAAGGTCAACGTCGCACAATTATCAAAATCGTTCAGTGATTAAACAGCGAGGGAAACCTCAATGACCGCATCCCTGTCCCTATAGTTAGATATTTCAAAAGAGTGAACATCGAAGGGAAACAGGGAGTGGACGCACACAGACGGGAAAAGGTTAGAATGCTGCCGTAGCCAACACACGGAACACAGTCTAACTGCACAAACGCACTCATTCTGATTCCACAGAAAGTGAGATGATCATTACTGTTCATGGTTCACTGTCATATCACTCACTGTCTCCAGTCAGCTAGTTGCGTCTTTCAGACCCCAACCAACAAGATGTGAGACACCTACTTTACCTAAGTTCGCTGTGCATTTTCTCAATCCACTTTGCTACGTCATCTGCTGACCTCCACAAAAATTCTCCCACTCCGTCGGGCGAACGAAAAATGAGGTACTGTATGGTGCACGAGTGTTCGCCATACGCAACACATGATCCACCCAACACAGCCTGCTATGTTTCGTACGTTGGAACAAGGTATTCCGAGAGCCAATACCTAGTATAACATTCCTGACCTCCACATTAATCACGCGGTCACTCCCTTCAATCCTAGTCATACTGCGCAGACATCGGTGGTCGAAAACCGACGAATATCTCCCATACGAACATTCCATGTCTCACAACGAAACAACAGAACTGAACTCATCACGGCAAGGTACTCACGACCTTTCGACTTCAGTGAAATATCAGGCGGACACCAAAAGCACTTCAGTCCTGCATAAGCTGCTCGAGCTCTCGAAATACGTGTGTTTACTTCCACTGCCGACCTGCTATCGTTCGAGTCAGTGAATCGAACGCTTCTTTTAAGTAGAGAAACTTGACCATTTGAGACGCCGTTTCGCGAGAGTAATATCCGCGAATAGCAGGCCGGATTTAGTCCAGGTCAACGTTGTATTGACCAGACATTCACCCTACGACAGTTACTCGAATAGCACAACACACGCTCTACGACGTAGGTCCGCTCTCTACTTAAAAGGCGCGTTCGATTCAATGAATCGGACAGCACTGTTTAGTGCTCTCCACCGGAGTGGTTTGCCAGCGAAGTTTCGATAAACCTCGTTGCAGCGATTGTATCGCATCCTTATAGTTCGCGTTAGGAGTATACGGTGAACTATCAAGTTCATTGCTCGAAAACTACCAGCGACTGGAAGTGATTTTTGGTGTCCGCCTGATATTTGCACTGAAGTCGAAAGGTCGTGATACCTCTGCCGCTGATTGAGTTCAAGTTCTGTTGTTTCGTTGGTAGACATGAATGTTCGTTTTAGGGAGATATTCGTCGGTTCGACCAGCCATGTGCTGACGCCCCTCCCCCATTCCCCCCCCCCCCTATCCTCCGTCTTCTTTCCGCATCCCCCCCCGTCCCCTTCCTCCCGCTCCCCCACCCCCGCCCGCTCCCTCATACCCCTCTTCCATACCCGTCCCTCCGCCGGCAGTACCCCGCTCCCAACCAATCTCACCGCCTCCTACCCCTCACGCCCCCTCCCTCCCCCCTCTCCCCCGCGCCCGCCTCCGCAAGCGCCTCCCTTGCTTACCACCACCTCCCACACCCTCAACCTCAAACCCAAAACCCCCAACACACCCTATCTGCGCCCTCTGCTCCCGCAGTGACCCTGCCACCCGCCAGTCACCGCATTCGCCCTCCACCTGCCGCCGCCCCTCCCGCCCTCTCACTTCCCGCACCCCCCTACGCCGCTCGGCCACCCTCCCGTTCCGCACCATCCACGTCGCAGTATGACTGGATTGAAGGGGGTGACCGCTGTGATTATGTGGGGTCAGGATGTTATACAGGTATTCGGCTCTCGGAATACCTCTGTGTCCACGTACGAACATGCGGGCTGTGTTGGGTGGATTCATGTGTTGCGTATGGCGAACACTCGTGCACGATACAGGTACCTCATTTTTCGTTCGCCGACGGGAGGGGAGAATTTTTTGGAGTCAGCAGATGAGAGAAAGTGGATTGAGAAAATGCACAGCGAACTTAGGTAAAGTATGGTGTCTCACCTCTTGTTGGTTGGGGTCTGAAAGACGCAACTAGCTGACTGGAGACAGTTGAGTGATATGCGATGTGAACACCGAAAAGCATTAATGATATCTCATTGTCTGTTGGAAATCAGAATGAGTGCGTTTGTGCAGTTAGACTGGGTATCCGTGTGTTGGCTACGCAGCATTATAACCTTTTTCCCGTTCTGATGTGCTGTCCACTCCCGTTCCCTTTGATATTCACTTTTTTTCAGGAAACATTATAACCTGGGGAGTCGAAGTTTTAATAGCTAAGTATTTGAAAACGCAAGCGAAAAGCCTAAGTCAGTTAGATGACGCCGATACATTAACTTTTCCGGATTGAACGCTGGCTATTATTCCAGCATTAAATACCCGCTCCAAACGTCCTCAATGGACCCGCAGTATGGATTATATCCGCAGACTGGACTTTCTTCTCGGACAATACACGCTACTGAAGTTAGAAGACCTAACGTCCAAACGTTGGGGGTTAACGCAGGTCTTAAGTACGATATACCGTTGATCTGCTTCGACGTCTGCACTCGTAAAGTAATACTAATATTCTTGAATGCATAACACAGCCGGTGGCTCTGAAGTGTTGGACTTTTACTGCAGATTAGAGACCAAAGAAAAAGCCTTTTTGTTCTAGGGTCCAGTGGAGCTTTCTTTAGATGTAAAAGACGTGAGCACCCGAGCGAAACAAGAACCAGAACAGCGGACAGTGACCACACTATAGCATGGGGAGGATCACACTGATGACACGCTAGAATAGAATGTATCTCAGCGAAAGGTTGATAGAAGGTGTGTCTTAAATGGTTTCACCTGGGAACGTATGAGGTTACTTTGTAAGGTTGCGAGTGTGGATACCCAATTATCTATTTGACAAATGGATTTGCTCCGCCCCCTCCCGGGGATGTTCAGAGTGAGTATCAGGATTGTCCATTGCCTATGAAGACTATAAAAAGCCCATGGGGAACCTCAAGTCGGTTTCAATAATGTCTGAAAACCTCGGCTTAAAAAGCCTCTTTAGTCTTCGGAGTCCAAAGGTAGGAGGCAGAAAACGTGTTCTCCGCTCTGGCCTGACGGTAATAGACGGCTTAGGTTAACAAGTTCCGCCCGGGCGCGTTTTAATGGTCAAGGGGCAGAGGCTGGGCTCTGAGGACTAGTCGTAATAGGATAAAGTGGGCAAGCCTTCTGAAAAACATTGATGGAGAGTCGCCTTGGCCCCAGTCCAAAACTTCCCGACCTCGGGACACACCATAAGCCCGGATCTGACTCCCGCATTCTGAAGAGGGGCGAATTTATATAGGTTCCGTATATTATCAGAAAGTTTATTTGGCTGAGATTACAGTTGATAAGAATCGGCGAAATCAGGTTAAGAAATGAAGCTTATATTAGAATGCAGAGAGTACAGGAACTAGTTAGCTACTCGACGTTGCATTTAAAACAATCTACCGAGTAATAGTTTGAAGGCACACCTGGCCCCTGCCGCGAAAAAGGCCCCAAGAAACCACCCAGGCATCCTGCGGGAATGTGGGCACCAGTGCGTCCATCTATGCCCCTCGGTTGAACTTCAGTTCAGCTTTTGCAGGTGGAATACTTTTGCCGCACGACGTTGAGAGTTCCAGAATTCTTATCACATGGCATGAACATGTTGGGAAATCCATCTTTTGTTGCAGTCTGTTTGCAATGAATATCGATAAAAGAAACAAAGACGTTTATTACAAGTCTCATCAGTTCTGCGGAGTTACAAGCTCCGCAATTCTTCCAAGAGTCGGTGTGAGATGTATAATCTAAGAAACCTACCGACATTTCCTCCCTACTTGTCTCCATCCGGATGCGGTCGCATCGCCAGCTAGGGTTCAGCGTTGCTGAGAACGGAAATCACGGTCGTACATGGATGCCCAGTAGTGGGTTCCAAAATTTAACATTCCTGCTGGCTGAAGAAGGCGACCTAGCCGACAAGCCATGATCGGGCTTTGCAAGCTTCTCTGTCATGGGACCTGTGCAATTAGTCTAATTTCCTAATTAAATGGGAACTCTGGGACTGAAAACTGGACATGCTGGTACAACTTCAAAGTTCTCAACTAGTATCAACTTCGTGTCTACATTATGATTCCAGTGTTCACAGGCTATTGGTCTCGCGACTTTCTAGCTTGCCTCGACAAACCGTTCTGATAATGGACTTCATTGCCCGACTCGCTCAGGACAAGACGGAACCTTTTAAAAGTAGGACCAAAGCCTGCAAGCAGCATTTCCAAGCGAACCTTGCATAGGGTTAAGAAACACTAGCGCGTTTACTGTGGGACAAGGTTTGACTTCGACTGCCTTTTGGGTATGGTTGTATGACTTTCGTACGTCCGTTTAAACTAAAACCTGATGATTATCTTCAGGTATTATAACCCTGATATTAAAAAATCGAGTTAAACAGCGCGTGGCTAACGTGATGCTGTGAAGATTTACCATGCTGCCCTACTAACACCCGGCTTTTTAGGGGGGTGGATGGAAGGAGTGAGGGGCGGGGTGGCGAGGGGGGTGGAAAATAGGGGGGGGGATGGGGTCGAAAGGAGGGGGGATTGGGGGGGGGATGGGGGGGAACGGGGTGTGGAAAAGGGGGGGAGGGGAGGGTGGAGGGGTGGAATGGGGAGGGGAAGGGGGGGGGGTAGGGAGGGTGGATTGCTGGGAAGTGGGGGGGGAGTGGGGGAGAGGGGTGGGGTGGTGGAGGAAGGATTGGGGAGGGGGGAGGAAATGGTAAAGGGTGTGAGGAGAGGGTGGAGGAGGGTTGTGGAGGCTGGAGCGGTGGGGGGAGGGGTTGGAGGGGAAGGGATGAGGGGGAGTGGAGGGTGGTGGAGGGGGAAAGACGAAATGGAGTTGGGGAGGGACTGGGGGGTGGGTGGCTAGGGGGGTGATGGGGGGGGGGGATGGGGGGCGGAATGCAGCGGGGGTGCGGAATAGGGTGAGGGTGCCAGGATGCATCTAGCAGAGTGGGGGAAAGTGGGGTGGGGGAAGTGGAGGGTGTGGGGGGGTGGGCCGGAGTATTATTTAGATCTTTCTGTATTTAATTAAATATAGGGAAGGGGCGGGAGGGGGGGCGGAGTGGGGAGATAAGACTACCACAGTAGGACTCGTGAGTGATTGCGGCGATAGTTTGAATCTGAATTGGCCAAAAAGTGGATAGATATCGATGAGGCGGAGTGGATAAAGAAGGGGAGATCCAAAGAGCATTTGCCCGGTGGTAGTTGTCGTCTGCAGAGGGCATCATTTGGGGTTTTCGTCCGAATGACAGTGGAGTGTGGGTACTAGAACCGGCCAGTTCATTTGCTAATGAAGAGAAGAGTTTAATGAAAAGTAAGGAGTAGCGGGGGATGATACGGCGAATGTTTCTCTTTTTTTCTTTTTTCTTTTGGCAATATCGGAGTTGCAGGTGTGGGAGGATGAGTTGGCCACCACGTAGTTGGCGACGGGTGTTTGGGATTAGTTAGGGAGTGAGTGAGGTAGGGGGAGAAGTGGCTATGGGCGTGAGGCTACGCCTATACGCAGTCAGAACGATTTAAGGTTAATGGATAGAGAGAAGTCGACCTTGCGTATGAGCGTGTTTGTGTACCTGAAGTTAGCCAGGCCAAGGGTGGTGTTGTTATGTTGAAAGGCTTCAGGCGAGTGTCCGCTAGTCGATTTCTTAGACGGAGGGCAAGATGGATGGGTAGGACCTCTCCCCTGCCAAAGAGGTTTTTCGGCCATGGGGAGAGCTGCACAAGGGACGCCCAATCAGCGCACATAACGAGCTACTACAAGTTGGCACCGGAGAGAAAGTTGGGGTAAAGTGGGACGATTCAAAGTGAAAAACCCGGAGCAAATAACGGAGGCTCCGCATTCGTTATTGGTGACAGTTCCAAAACTGCAAAGACGCACTTCCGGAGCTGAGGTGAGCAGCATTCATAGCGGGAGGACGAAAAACAAAATTTCGTGGCACCGTTTTTTTCGTTTGAAACTAGGACGTGATCGCCAATTTAGGAGCCACCGGAAAAAAATTGTTAGAGTGGAAGCTTTGTTGCCTCCAAGAGACCGATGGAAGAACAACGTAAGCTTGTTGCAATAAGAATCTATGGGAAAAGGCGGGCTGTTTCCAAGTCTTGGCTGGGAAACATTAGTACTGCGGGCAGCGGTTTATTCAAACTGGTTTTAAGAGTAGGGTCATCTGGCAAGCTAAATTATAAAAAAAAAAGGTAGGAAAGCTAACATGATAAGTATAATAGTGGTAATAAGGCAGTAGTGGATTACACGTATATTGTCTTGATTTTGCGGACAGGGGAGGGGCCCAAGGCGAAAATTTATTCAGGATTGGTTTACGAAGGGAGTGGATTTCAGAGGAGAATGGACGAGTGAGATAAACGAGAATCATAGAGATAAGCGGATGAAGACAATTGTCAGCTTTCACTTCTCCTAAAAAAACCCTCTGTCACCTGGGGAGTGGGGAATAGGGGTGACTGGAAAAGAGAGTGAGGGGGTGGAAAAATGTTGTGTACCCGACGCATGCTGGCCTGTTGCATAGGTAGGGTACTGCGACTGGTTTGACAAAATTCCTTGAACGCTTTGCAAACCCTTGCATCTGGTCCGCAGCTTCCTTTTAGGCGCTTGACCCTCAGAGAGCGGCAGACGAGCCTTTTAGTGGCAAAAAACTTTTTTGCTTGACTATTACAGTCCTTTTGTCCAGGCTCCGACCAGGGCTCAACATTGAAACCCAAGTGAAGCCTGAGTAGGGCTGTCGGGCTTTGCAGCAGGCGAGAACTTTTTGAAAGGGTTCAAAATTATCTTCAAAAAGATGGGAGCCTCCCGCTGGGGTTTGGTACAAGTCAAGCCGGCTTGGGTGCAACAAGAATTTTCTGTGTATTGGAGTCCGAAACTAAGTTTAAAAAGGACAAGAAATGCTAGCTCCGGATGGTCGCCGTAAATCCAGTTCGGGAAGGCTCCCCACATATCGTAAAACTCGAAAAAGCTCGCAGCGCAAAATCCTCAAACTATTCCGAAATGTCATTTCGATAATTTAATAGCGTATCGGCGAGTCGAGCCCCTGTAGGAATCGCAGAGCAGTTCAATGCAGATTTGGCCGGTCTGTCTACTCTCGGTAATTAATGTACAATGCGGGAACACTGGGGCTGGTGAAATCCGACACCCATGGTTAACGTGGTCGTTTAGATTTATCGGCGTTTCCATCTCGTTGTGCTGCGACTTTGCTTGGGCATGCAGGAGCGAGATTTTGATGAACACATTTGCAGGCCGATCCCACAGGCCTGGCCCTATAGATGGCATTCCCACGCAGTCCTATTTCGCGGACCGTCTGAGATCGAGATCTTCCACTGCTGCTCCACTCTCAAATATTTCTTCTCGCTCTCCGGGGATGTCCGGCGGCACTTTTTGGCCGTCACAGATGGAAAAACATCCATTATTGTCCCACATGGGCACAAAAGGGTTCGGACAGTGTTCATGAACTGAAAACTTTCGCCCCTTATAACCACCGAGCGTCCAAAGATTTCTATTCCAGGACTTATAAAAGAAGATTGTACGAAGAAGAACAGTTAAGTAGCTTCCTTGAGCTACTCACAAGCCTCGATCAACCCCGCTAACCAACGCGGCTTCCTCAAGGTGCCGATCCCTGGCACTCAGGATTGCCTGTCAGTCGGTCGACTTGACTTAAACTTTGGATTACCCAAAGTTTGCCAAGGCCCCACCCGGTCGATGCTTCATAAAGTCTTTTTAGACATGTTTCAAAGAGCGGATATGACTGACCGTTGTGCCTCACTCGCTGACTGTACTGGCCCAAAAATTAGAATGGTAATACGTGGAATGGAAAAGTCCTTGGGCTTGATGGACTTAGCTATCGATCCTATCTTTGGCCGATCGCTTTCAGGTTAATCAAGGATTTGACGTGTGTTGTTTTTCCAGCCTCATGCCTTTTACACAGGTGGGTCATTCAGGGCTGAGAGAGGGCGTTCGTAGGTCCCCTCCTGTTCCTGCGATATACATGTGAGACGATTAATTTCAAGGGGTCTGGAAAGTTCGTCATGGGCCCACCATTCTCTTTTTGCCGATGACATTGGAAAATCAGCCTGCTCTTTTGAGGTCATATAGCTTCGATTTAGCTCCGGAACTCAGTGAAATGGACACTCAGAGAGAGTCTCTGTGTGATAACTTCTTTGTCACAGTGGTTAATGAAGTTCTCTGCGTGTACAAAAAGTTCTGCTGATAGACATATAATTGCTTGTCGCTGCCGGACCGCCGGCGTGCTCCATTAAAACTGGCATGGCCATAGTCATTGTATCACCACAGCAGGGTTAGATGGGACTTAGCGGTTTAACGAATATATCTCTCTGGCTTCTTTCAACTGTGTTCCACGGAGCAGGCTCACCGATCAGTACCGCTTATAGGGCTAGAGAGAACCGCCACAGATGATCTCGAAGGGCATTCCCGCAGGCTCAAGGACTGCGAAGAAATATCACGCTTCAAAGTGGCCCATGCCTAGGCCCCACCTCGAGTACTGCGCCGTTTATCTTCACAACATATGCATTTGGAAGTTGAATCGAAGTGCAAATCGAGAATAGGTTAGCCAGAAAGTTTTGCTTTGCGGCTAGAAAACTCCTCTGTCGGGGGTTCATTTGGCTTAAACTTACTAGGTGCAGCAGATCGGCGAGGCGGTCTATGGACGGGTTG
>LUCM01011647.1:0-10722 GCA_008360955.1 Fasciolopsis buskii | reverse complement strand
ATTCAGTGATAGAAGACAAGATTAATGATAGGTTGATTAGAGAAGTAAATGCATCGGTCAGAGCCAAATGACCATGCCTTAAAAGAGCTGAAGACAAACTGTTAGGACCAACACCTCTGGTAATTTTACTGGTGCGGAGAACGTTGAACACCGCTTCTCCAGAAAACTCTTGAATCTCTTGCTATCACTCTGATCAAAAATGTTGGGGATAGATGGATGTTAGTTGTGACGTCAGTCTGGGCCGAACCCCGTCTCACAATTCTGCTTTAAAATGTCTCTCTTTTATCAATTGTCCTCGCCCATTGATATACCTGCCGTCTCATCCCAGGTTACTCGTACTTAACTAGAAGTGGAAAGTGGTTACCTGGATCAAACGCCCAGCTGAATTGGGGCTAGCGTACTCCGAATTGCCTTATCTCATCCACACTTCTAGTGATTTCATCGAAGAAACAAAAGAGCTTGGTCATGCATGATCCTTACTTCAATGAACTATGCTGGTCTAAGCAGTGCACTAGACACTCTTCTCGGTGTTAGCATGTGTGAGCCCGGACTGACTTCTCAGCCATGTCGCATAAAATGCTTCTGGGGCTAACTGAATAAAGCTTCTCGCGACAGAAGTTTTGCATAAATTGGTAATAATGGTAAAGTCTAGCTTGCAGATCGAGCCGGGGTGGTTTACAATCTTGGCCTGATGATGACCGAGTGAATGCCTCATTCAACCCTTTCAGTTTCTCACACTATCAACAGCTCCCCAGTGATTGTGCTGATCCTTGCTTGCTGTGCCCAGTATCGTTGGCTCAGCGTTTTGTTGCACACTCGCCAGCATTGAATTAACCGTTCCACGGCATTTACGGTAGTAGCCGTCCCCCAATGTGCCTTTGGTTATTGATTGCTTCACACCAAATTCATGAGCTTATTCTGCAGGGTTTGGAAATATACGTCGATTGTTATCTATTTTTCTTCCATCTTAGCCTCATATAGGTAAACCCCGTCACTCTGTCTTTGCGCTCAGCCTGCTTTGAATTATTGAGTTCCCTTGCGCATTTCCGATCACAACTGAGTTGATTCAAGCTCAAATGGCTTTCCGCTGTTACGTGATCCGTGCGGCCGAAAGGAGACCGGGGCTTCTAGACTCCATTTATGTGGCTGGTGGTCGCACGGCTGGACAATGCTGGCTTCTGGCCAAGTCCGTACCTGTTATCCCTTCTAGTATTCTAATCCAACTTGTGTAAATGCAAGCGTCCGTTCGGTCTATGCGAGGCAGGTTGGGATCCCCATGCCCGGGGGCTTTTTTGGTCCCCATAGATGCTTGGGGACAAAGCACCGTCATGCCGGTCAGCAGCTGGGACCCAATACACGCAGGCGCAGACGAAATTTGTAGTGTCATTGCACATACGTGAATTTTGCGAGTCTGATCAGAAACTCAACATGGTTCGTCTGTTCTCAGTTGAAGCCGGCTACCTTGAACCCTTGATACGTCTTGTCTCTAACCTGACGGAGAAACTCTGCCCGGCGGTTCCTCGCACATGTTCTGTTTCGTCGGCCATTTCCCGCGGAGGGAGACGCATGGCCACTACGCTCAGCAGCCGCGATAGGCTCGGGCCTGCTGGTTCTACTGCGAAACTTTTTGGTACAGTATTAATGTCACTCAGTGAAGCCCTGCCAAAGGGCATTGCCTCACATGGAATATAGACCAGCTGCGAGTAACGGCGCACGTTCGCTTCGGGGCGTAAACAGACACAAAACCTTAGTTTTCCTCTCACGTAACATTCACTCACTGCTGATTTCCCCATAGTGCACATGCCTTTTTCGTTTTATCACCGATTTCATCGTATCGTTGACATGACCTGGACTCTCGCCATTAACACGTGCGTGGGTTTGTTTTTTGGTAGACTCTTTTGACGTTGTCTATTGTTGACGTGATTCATTGTCAGAGAGCGGAGTAAACTAACATTAGAATAGTTAATTTATTGTAAAGGAACTAATGTCTCAAATAACACCAAAAGCAGCTTCAATTCATTTTTGTTTTCGTTTGTTTCTTTTGATTCATTTCCCGCTGCTCAAACGTCCCCTGGAGGGCCTGCACTGATTTTTAATCTCAGCGTCAGCTATCGTTTCAACGTTCAATTTGTCTGCTGTTCGTCTAACAATCAGTGCCACCATTTATACAAAGTACCCCTAAGGGCAATTTGGCCCAATGGAAACATTTCGTCAGAATGTCGAATTGCTCGAATTGGATGTTTAAAACCATGCTCCAGAATCCTAACTTTTCACCCTTCCTTCTGGTGTCAACGTGGTGGACTGTCTTTTTGCTGTCAAATGGAAATTCCGACCCACCCGAATTATAAGTTTTTTAATCACTAAAGCAATGGTCAGCCAGATTATAGGCATTTTCAGCTAAACTAATGACCAGCTCTGGTCTTTAGTGGGTCACTTTGAGCCCATCGGCTATAAGTAAGTTAAACCAGTTTTATGTTGTTTATGTAGTAGAGCGCGATGAAACACGCCCTCCAGATCAAGATTATCCAGTTTATATGGCCATTAAATCCTTCCAATGTCGTCGCCAATTTCACCGCCAAAAATTTGGCCGACTAGAAAATGTCTTCAGCAGGCCACCTTTGACTTTGCCAGTAGCGGTCTGCTTTGACCTAGGCCAACCCCCTCGTTCCGCTTATCATATGCCACCAAACTGTGCTTAGAGTCCGAGAACGCGTGCATGTACCAGCCCTGCAGTTGTTTATGTGGCGATATCTTTCTGGGAACTATATCTCCCTCACTTCGATTGAACCTGACAACCCTGCGAATCTTGGATTTGACTTTGGTGGTTCGTTCCAGTTTGTCTTTTCCCTGCATGGCTGCTGTAATTCCATCTTGTCCAGTAGCAGCCAAAGATATACCAGGCCCAGAACATAATCCAAACTCGCTGCTGACGATAATACCCCATCCAAGACAAAGGTACCTCTGGCATATCCATTGGAATAACGAGTTCATCATCTAAATGCCATTGGATTCCCACTGCGCTTTCCGCCGGCAGTATGCTCCCTTGGAGCTCTGGAACACTAAATAAAACTTCGGGATATTCGGTCTGCTTGCATTGCACCGTCCTGTTTTTTAGTCACCTGTGGTGTTATTGCGGCAGTCATAACATCTTTTTAGAGCTTTTTCCTGGTCGGAAAAATTTGGCAAATTTTTCTGGAAACCTTACTTGGACGCAATTTCCACGTAACAATTCTGTTGATTTTCTACTTGAGATTTGACTTTGGCACTCAGCTTGGATACGGCGTTCCATTAAACGCCATTATGCCGTTCAGCTTCAGCGCTGTCGACTTATTTATCTTTTTTCACGATTAACTGCACTCGGTGGACTCTCTACCAATTTTCTCTTTTACCAGCCCTTTCAATTGTTGACACTGTCCTCTGGCTCAAAATCAACGCGAAACATACACTGCTCGATGGCTTTGCCGCATCGTCACATATCTGCAGCTTCCTACCACCTTTCGTAGCGGCCGTCAGAAGCAGCTTGGTTTTAAAGTCTTTTAATTACGTATTGTTTAGGAACGTTTTTTGACTTAGATGGAGCTCTTTTTCTTTACATTAATTATCGGGGTACTTTTGCCATTGGACTATATATCGACTAATCTTTGATAGCCACTATACTTGTGTTAGTGCAGTCTCAATTTAGACCCCGCCTCATTAGATCGATCAAAGACTCCTCGCCCAGTTTTCTATTTACGATTTATCACAACTATAGGCACCCCCAGGTGCACCTTTTATTGCAAGACTATACGGCTGTATAAATCCTCCCAATTTGTCGAAATGGCGGTCTCTAGGCTTAAACTTACCAGGATCGTGGCTGTCTGACGCACCACGGTCACACACTCACAACCCACCCGCCGGCCTCCGGCGTGTCGTGTTAGGGGCACAGACGTCCCAGGTGACATTGTGTCCACGCTTTCTTCCCGGTGGGAATCCGAAAAGAACTAAGCACAAAAAGGGGCATTTATCTTGGTAAAAATTATAGAGTCGTTCCCGGAGCTGTACGATGCGTAAATTGATGTGCAATTTTCGCGGACTGACTCTGACGAATACGGCACAAAACAGCGCCAATTTGTTTTTTTGCTGAAGTCAGATTTTCCAGGGCGTGGACATGTCTTTTCTTAGTGTTACTTTGAACTTTGGGTAAAGTTCTTTGTGTTGCTTGGGCTGCACTTAGCGGTTGGTCGTAAGTGTTATTGATGGATAATTTTTTCCGTTGTTATATTTTCGCAGATGATGTACACTTTTTTATGGCATAATATTCCCTTAAATATCATACATAATAATATATCTATATATATTATTTGTATATATACATATATATGACTGCCGACGTTTAGCTGTGAAAACGTTGCAGGTGATTTGAATTGGAGTTCGCACGGTCGCAAGCTTTAAGCTTATAGATAACGGCAAATGGCATGTTTTGGAATACTGTAATGTTACACCAAACGACTTTTATGTGCATTCACGTATGTTACTCATAATAATAATAATGCATATTTCTTGATTTGAGAGATGCTATAGCGCAAGGCAAGGATTCCAAGTTTTTACGATAGTGATGATGCAGCAGGAATACGGGACAACATAAATCGAAGGGGAATGAGCGGGGTTAGAGCTTATCTTCAGTAATACGACAGGTGTTTTGTGTTTTATATGATTCTCGACATACGAGAGTTCATGTTGCAAGGTAAGAGTCCAAAATTGGGGCCAAGAAGACACAGGTGCAGTCACGGAGAACGGAAACCAAACATACAAATCAATGTGGTTTCGCTCACAATATTATTGCTACTTGCACTATCCCTGCCGCATATTCCCTATTGCAGCCCAAACATTTGCTACAGCATGCCTGATATGAGCAAATGGAAGCGGCATCGCCTGAGGAAGCAGCCTTTGAGTGCTACACAGAATGCTGTTTGCTACCAGGTAACACTGAGAGCACAGGATTCGTTGTCCGCAGTTAGACAATGAGAATAGGGGGAATTTACCTAACATTTCACTCCTAGGACCCCCGACGTCTAATGTTTCTGGAGTGTCAAGAAATGCTTCGTTTACTTGTACCGGATGGGAATCGCCACCGCTGGTAATCCAGCAGGAGTAACCTAGCAATCCTGTCCTCTCCAAATCTGAATCTGCCATCTCGTGCAAGTGAATGTGAACATTCCCATAATAAATTCAGCCCCAAAAGTGCAGATGCCTGAAGCATCGGCCAATGAAGAAGATACAGCAGACGTTTATGCGTAATTATGCACCCTTTTAGAGATCGTGGTTGGCTACCATCAGATAAGTATTGCGATTTACTGAGGGAATCTCCTTGGAAGGCCTTTGTACGTTTTTGCTTAACCGGTGTACATCGACGGGGTATTTGAAAGTTTTAAGTGAGGCGGTCGCTGCTGAGTGCTTGCCACCAAGTACGACGATGAACGACTGTGATAACCCGACGACCCAATTCGCGGACGCCCACACCCCTTTATCTTTAAGAGATTGCTGATTTCTCGCACAGTGCATAACAACGTAATTGTTTCGCCGCAGGCCGGATCACGCAATCAAAATATTCAGTGACGAAATCTTTAAACTCTTCCGTAATTCTACCACCTTTCTCACTCATCCCATGCAATCAACATGCTTATATGTATTCTTTACTGATGGTTTCCAGGAAGACGTTGTAGCTGTCCAGCTTATTGATGCAACTTGTAAAAGTTCTGTTGCGTATCTCAAATTGTATCAGTCGTTATTCCTTTATTGCATATTTTTTGCCAAAGTCAGTTTTTCCTCTTTGTTTTGATGATGCATCGTCTAACTTTCGACAACCCAGTATTTTAAGAGTACATGACTGTTACGTTTCACGTAGACAGTTTTGTTCTGGTGGTTCACAGCAATTGGCAGGTGAACAGCGAAAGAGTTAGGTGGCCACGCGAAACAAAATTAGCACACTATCAACGAGTGCTATTGCATGGAGATGAGCTGCCCAACGACATGCCCATTTATGACTTCCTAGAAGCATGCCATAGCAATATATTTCATTTTTTTAATTACGCTTCTCAAATAAGCATCAAGATGCTATTACGTTCGAGAGAAGGTTTGTTGATAAATCTGTTCGGCGGGCAGATGAATAAGTACCCATGAACAATTTTCCCCAGCGAAACTCGAAAAGAAAGAAGGAAGGGTATTTTTCCAACCTTGATGATTCAGGTTTTCCATTCAAATGTTGTCAAACGCCAATTTTGTGGAATCTGCAGTCTATTGAAGAAATCGCCGCCAGTTACCAGTGTCATATCCTATATTGTCCACCGAAAAGACGCTTTGATGTGCATACCAGCTTTTCAGAGCGAATCCAGCAAAAATATCGAGCGAGTGTTAACGCATCGGTTTATCGACGCTCGAGGTCTTGGTTACGGTCGCAGAATGACTAGCTAAAGGTTAAAACACCCACAATTGGTTTACTTTTGATCAAATTAGATATTCATCATTATGGGATAAACTCCACCAACAGTTGCGCATTCTGTAACCATTATCTATTGCATTTAAAAACGAAGTATGTAGAGTAGTTGCTGTACCCTTTCTCATTAATTTATGCCACCTATGCTCACTCGAGGATCGAGTGTATCAAACTGGATTGGGCTTCTGAAAAATGCAGTGATGTCACCTTTTGTTCATTTCGGAAAGGAAAGTAAATCTTCCTACTCATATCACAAGGGAATCAACCTAGTCTTTCCCACACCAAACAGAGCTCCGACACCAGTGCAAGCTGCTTATTTACATGCAGTTCCAAGACGAATGCATCTCACCGTTCCCCTGACTGCAAAACCGGTACTTATCGCTCAATGGTCTGACTTCATATCCATAAGCCTTATCATTCTAACTGCATATAGGTTTGCTCACCTAGAGCTCTCTCCCATTCGCTCCGCAAACTAATTCCAAAATCCGTCGCCAAAACGGTGCGGCAGCACACTAAAACGGAGCCCAACCACCAGTGTTCTTAAAATGATAGCATTCGGGATATGCAGTCCTCAAGACCTTACAGTTTCATCAAACTCCTCTCTCGGCAAGCAAATGACTTCTAGGCCTGTAGAAATTGCACCTATGTTCCGACGAACCCAAACGGTACCCTCTAGACGAAATAAGATCAACATCTTGAGATTGAATCCTTCTATCCAATCTTCGTGCGTCTCAGTATCTGATCATTGTGGACAATTTAGGACCTCATTGCGTGATCTCGACAGAGTATCTATGGGAGTCCCACGTCTGTTCTTCCACTTCCCGCAGTGAACCTACGTTTCCTATCTGCAGGTGATACTTGCGGCCGAGCATTTTTGTTCATGTTCGAAAGGCACGGCCTCCTAGAGAAGAACATAGTCCATGATTTCTACGGTGAAGTATTACTCAACCCCTTAGTGTTACCTTATCTCCGTTAGCTCGATCCGTTATTATATAATCGCAAGCAGTTGTTTCGCATGGTCCGTTCTACGCAATACGCGGTTCATTCCACGTTTGACCCAGAGCACAGACGATCCACACACCAGATTAGCCTGCCCATCTATGGTTGAAAAGTATATATTAAAAAAGAAAAACCGGCATGCTTCGGCCCCAACCAGGGTATTCTTGAAGATGCAGCATATGCGTTCTATTAATTTCATTCTGTTGAGCTGGTCGTTGGCTTTGATCGGCTTTTAATTCCGCGGCCGGAGACTAAGCTCAGACCGCCTCAGCCGTCTGTTTTTTCTCTCTCTTTCAGGCCTTATAATTCTGTTTGGATGGAAACACTCACTCACGCTCTGGAGATTATCCGATCCCGGAAACACGATGTCTCCCTTACGTTACCATATTTGTAATCCTTCCGTCCAGCAACCGCGAGTACACGGGCGATTACCAAAGAGTGCGTGAGCCGCGTGTCATATACCATCGCCTTTCATGGCGCGGCAGTCGGCTGGTGGGCAGCTTGGGGGCGGCTATGTGCGGTGTATAGTGGGTCTGGCGGATTTACACCTCCCGCGTTCACCCTCAAACGGTGCTTTACAGGTTGGGTGGCCAGCACTCCGTCAGTCGCAACCTCTAGCACCGTTGTTTGATAAAATAGCATTGGGCTCCTATCTTCACGTGCATCATTTTTTACTAGCTTCCGCTCGCCTCCTTCCCCAAAATTTTTCGCCAAAACCATGAAAAACGGACTCATGAAGGACGGTATTTTTGTTGGCATTCGATATAAACTGACATTCACAATGCAACTTGACATTTGAAAACAGCTGAGGACCGTCATTTTCCCTCAATCTCTGTTTTGGTCTGCGGAATTTGGCAACAGACCGACGCTATTGGTAACAGTTCTCCAAACGAGTCCACCAGTCATTGTCCCATTTGATTCCGGTCCTCTTCTTCTTTTCCAACCCCACATTCATCTATGAACCAAGCTCAAATTCATAAAATCAAAGTTGCCCAAAACAAACCTTATGGATTATTCTTACAGTCACAAAATTCCCATCTCGTATCGTCCACTTTCCTTTCTCAACGGACTCGGCATTCAGGTATTTTGCATTTCATGCTGCCTCATATGATATCCAGTTCGTTTGATTCACTCCATTCCGTTATCACATCTTTGTTGATCTTCATCTGCACTACATAACTATCTTGATTTCCGATGATCCAAGCCAACTGGCGGCGAACGCAGTTGGATTTCACTATATTGTTGCCGTCCCGGATATGACTTGGGGGCATTCAAACATAGTATTACTCGCAGTGCAGGACTGGAAATCACTCGCAGAAAATTCACTGCCTGTTATGATCTCGCGGGCGAAAAACATTGCATTTTATGTTTGGTTTCCTTTTCCCGTGTCTGCACTGTCTTCTTTGTACAAATTTGATTTAACCTTGCGCATAACTCTCGTATGCCGAGCAATATACACAAACTAGCAAGCCTTTCAAATTACTCAAGGTTGCTGTCACCCCTTTTCCCTTTCGATTTATAATATTCTCATTTCCTGTGCATCATTCCTGTAAAGATTTCCTCTCGCCTTGCTCATGCCCCTCGCAAATCGAGAAATATGCATTATTATTACTATTATTATCATCAGTGGGTTATTGCATCATACCTAATCCATATAACCTTAAATACCAGCGAATCGCAAAATAATACATTTCTTTTTACTTTCTAGCTTCATGTGGAAGACACCGCCGACGAAACTGGAAACCCAATATAAAGAATTGATTGCTACTTCGGATTTGCCATTTTTCAAATATTTCATAACATTTTTAGCTTCTGAGCTTGGATCTGTTATGCGCATAGTGTCAGATGATCCGCTTGTGAAATCGTGAACGTTTTTAGGGGTCTGGTCATGGTATTTTATGCGTAATAAGAACTTTCCGAATTAGTACGCTAACAGGAGGATCTGCAGTTAGCGTATAACGAGCTTGGGCAGTAGTTATAAATCAGACAAAAGCAGTGCGCAATAGAGGATCTAATAGCTCAAGCTACTGTAAGGGTAAGAGAAAAAAAAAATGGCAAAAGGCAGAAGAAGATCGGAAACGTGTGGCCGATTTGCCTGTGCCATTTGTGTCTTCCGGCGCCGGACCGGTACCGTTGGGGGCAACCTCGGACGTTTTACGCATGTACTGTTGGAATTCACCGGACTTTTACCGGATCTTCCCGGATTGACACCAGATCCGTACCGGATCCCGTATGCTACTTTAGGTGGTCGTGGAGACTAATAATAAAGTGTGAAAATTAGGGCAAACAATTCACGAAATCAGCACCAAAGTTTTATTGATTGAACCAGTGGTTACAAAGTTGCTTCCTCTCACCTACCTAACTAAAACGCCCAAAAACCCACTACGTGAACATCTCGCCGGTTTCTGTCGGGGTATCGGCTCAATGTCAAACAGAAAAGTTAGACAAGCGAAGACTAAGATCGTCTAATGCTGTGGTTCAAAATTTTCCCGACCGCATTCTACTAGACTCGTTTAAAAACCGTTCTGTCTGCTTGCAGCATGACAGGACACCCTTGTCGCTGTTTAAGACTAGGTAAACAAATAGTTCAGAGATCCATAGTTATATAGTTATTTCATACCTCCTTAGCCCCGCTGCTGCGGATCAGTTTTGAGGAGCGAAGCTGAGATAGCCTCAACCACCCCATTCAGGTTCACAAATATGGCCAATGATAGAACCCGTATTAGAGGGGAGGCCCTCACACTACCGCAAGCGAGAGCCCAAAAACGGTTCCGCCAAACATTAATTCGCCCGAGCTACCCGGCATGACTAGGAGCTTGGTATCCAGACCGGTCCTCGCGACCCAACCACAGCCACGGGCAAGTATTGGCTCAGACAGCTCATCGCCATCTCCCTTGCCACGGCCATCCCGGAGACCCCACATGTAAAACAATCTCCTACAACTTTCTCGGTTGGCCTCAATAACTTCTCCTCTCCTCGCAAAGCATAAGTGTCTAGCACCAAGCAAAACGCGCCCTGCCCATCTAGACCCTTAAAACACTAGTTACTGATGATAGACCTGCGCTTATACTCTCAAAAAGCAAAGCAGCAACCCACGGTGGAACAATTCCGGCGTTATCATTAAAGCGACTTAAGTATCCGGCTCCGCATCCCAATTTCATCCTGTATTGTTAGCGGGGCCTAACAACCTGGCTCCTTAACTGCCTGGCTCTAACCTCACCGACTTTCCGCCGAGTAGGCATCTCTCGTCG
>LUCM01011645.1:160780-202646 GCA_008360955.1 Fasciolopsis buskii | reverse complement strand
ACAGTTCGTGTACAGTGTTATTAAAGAACGCACCATTAGGTTAAAGCGAATATTTTCGACAAGCCGAACTTTACAACCAACTGGGCGGGATGCTGAATGGAGAAACTGAACGGCGATGAGAGTGTTCGAACCCATGACCTTCAAGTTGAAGGAGGTACGATTTTGATCGTCTGATTACTGCTTGCAGTTACATGACTCGGTGTTAGTCTTCGCCAATTATCCAGTGCTTCGGAATGACGTACACTTGAGAATCAAGCCGGTTTCTGACCCGATTGGGTCTACGTCAATCACATCACTAAATCACAATTGTTAGAGCCCATACAAGTTTCCCATAGACCAACGACCTCTGTCTTTTTCAATGTGAAAGTGGCATTCTACTAAGCTGATCGGGCTGTTCCATGGCGCTGTCTCTCACTAAAAGGCGTCTTAGGGAAATTAATTTCAATTCCCCAATTTTTGTATTCAAACAGACGAAGATGAGTATATGTGACAATCTAACGCTCGTGTTCACGACAAGAAGCAATGTTCGTCGGAATTCTCTTCATTCCAACTCTGTACTTCAGATGAGCACGAAAACTGCCTTATGTCACGTGAGAACGGTGGACATTCCGAGTATTTTGCTCAGGTAGCAAATTGTCTGGTTTAGAATATGGGGGGGGTGGGGAAATTGAAGTTACGATTTGAGTAACGACTCAGGTAAGTTATACTTTTGTCTTCGATCGTCTGAACGATAGTGTGACTGTTCGGAGTGTGATGTGAACATTCGAAGTGTAAAGTGCTCCTGCAGGACTGGGTTTGTTGAAAGTCAAATCTTGGTTTTTGCAAACGAGGAACTGTGAGAGGTGTATAATTTGGAAATTGCGTTTTTTTCACCACGCGATCGAATGTCGGTCGAAGTGACCTCGCAGATGCAGAAGACTTGATTGATATTTGCCAAATCGGGACGCCTGTGGTATCAGCACGGCAGTCATTAATCCACCAAAGATCGAGTTTATACTGTATTCATAAAGTCGGTCCAACTCGGTTGGCTCCGTCAGATGCATTATGCACGCTCGCAGATCGACTGCTTCCGTAGATTCGGGGCACGAAAGGATTGGAAAATGGGCAGTTCTGGACGTGGCCTTAACCAATGGACTGTCTCAAATGAGTAGAGTTAGATAACTAGATCGGGTACATTAGAGCCTCCAGCGCGATAGTTGGTGAATCTCAGGAGTTGTGAATAAATTCTGCAGCCGATGAATTTCATACAAATAAATTGCAGGGTCAGTGGTTGTACAAAGTTTTGCAGTAAACTAGATCCAACAACCAGGAAAACGTGGCACAGATAGTCATCTGCGTTGTATTATTTCCTTCATGCCAGCCAGTTTTGACGGGTTCTAGCTAACAACTAGCAAGAAATCTTCACAGAGTTCTACGGCTATCGATCGATTACTGGTGCCGTAGCCACTAAAAAAAAGAAAGTTTAACTGATGCCCCGAGTGACCTGGATTGGGATAAGCTTTGATCATCAAATTGGATCATAGACCGTTGTAACCTTTCAAGACATTTTACCTTGAGTGAATGGCTTAGGAAACGAAAAATCCAGTCCGCTTGGTTTTATTAGGAAGGATCGTTCAAGCAGTCAGCTCCAGGAACTAAGAATAACAGTCAGTGACTGTCAACGGAACTGTCTCTCCGTTGTTCAGTCGCCTCGGACGCCTTAGCATCCGTGATTTGGAATGAAAATAGACTTTTGGGCGCGTGTGAATTGTGCGACTCAATGACAAAATATTATAATCTAACGATAATCTCGACACTAACTCTGGTTTTGGTACCGACCTGTCCGCTGGAACCGCTCGAGGGGCTAGAGTTCGCTTAACGGTGGAAAAACTTGGGTTTATTTTCGGTATTTGTCTGAAACTGTTCTCAAAGAAATGTGCTCTCTCCTCCACCAAATCAATTCGTACCCCACCCCACCCCACCCGACAAAAGATCACAAAACAGATTTCTCTTTCTAGCCCAAAATGTCGGTATTCATCGTTCGTTTTCTCACAGTGACTGTTCAGACAGAATGCGGTTGTCTGTTTTACCTCACTACAGTTTCCGTTCGTCGTGAGCTCATGAAAATAGCACTTTTTCATTTACCTCATGATTTCGGCCTCTCCGGTTTTAGTAGGAATGAGCTAGTTGATGCTTAAGTTAGTTTGACATGTCAAAGTTTGCGGTGTGCATTTTTTTGCGTTAATAATAATGTGAAACCTCGTGTGTGTGTGTGTGTGTGTGTGTGTGTGTGTGGTCTGAGTTGAGGATGACAGGTACCGTGTGCACAATCTTCGTGTGATAGATAGAGTCGGTCTTTTGATAGTTGTCTTGTCTCCGTAGGTATCAGTGCGGATAGTCAACCCGTTTTGACTTATTCCTGTCCCCGATAGTGCTCAATATGTTGCGGCCTAACGATGCATACATACACGATCATGGAAAAACCAGCCAGCATACCAAAGAATCAGTTTACTAAAAAAAACACGATTTAGCTTACCTGCCTGGGTAGAGCTATAGTAAACGGACAATCGAACAAGCGAGCAAGCAGACATTCAGACCGGTTCGTTTATTAGCTTTGACTATACAATGTATACTCTGTCTGCCCCCTGGCTCTCGTCGGGGCGTGTACATGTGTTGTGTATCGTTCCCAGTCCAACCGACTTCATCTTCAGGATCCCCAGCGTCAACACAAGCACAAACAACAACAACAACAACAACAACAACAACAGTCATTACAACCACTACCAATTCTACCGCTATTAGACTCCGGTCGGCTTAACCCAGTAGTCAAACTGGAGAACGAAGCCGAAAGAACTCTGTGGCGAGAGAGCGAGAACGAGAAAGCAAAAAAACTAACCGACGTGCGCATTATTCTCGACCCTGTCAACGCAACTTGATTAATGGCACCGTATGGGCGTACTTCATAGATGTGCTTATGCGTCAGAGGTATTCATACTACAGTCCTCACTGGGCCACTACACTCCAGCCCGTTCCATGGTATGGATACCCAATGATGTCTTTTTACAAGCTTGTATGTATTTAAATAAATGCGTGCTACCATATGTACGTACGTGGCTACGTTTGAGATCGATGAACAGAGAGAAAAGTCAGTCTACTGTGGCGCTGTGCTCCTTAAATATCCACGCATTTCGTCGTGGCACACACACACACACACGTGATGACACGGTTGTTCATCTTTTCAAGAGTGAACTTCAGCAAAGTCTAACATAACAGCTCATCTGACAGCATATTGGTACTTAGTACGCCTTAGTATGTGGTTGTACGTTAGTCAACCGGTCAACGCTTGTTGGCCATTTGTCGGTTGGTCATGCTGTCATAAGCCTGGTCACACACGTGCCCCTCCGTGGTGCGCGTACGAGTCTCACATTAACTTCATCCCTATGATTAATGAGCTCGATTTCACAAGGTCTTTTACTCCCGACCTCCTAGTTCACACAAACCGATCCACCCTATTCTGGTGTGTTAGTGCGTTCAAATGTGCACATTCTTTCACGAGATCGTCGTGACCTCTAGGGTCAACCACGCGTGTTTACGGCTTGAGCCTAGTCGACGGACGCGTTTAATGAACCACCGGTAGTGCATGCCATTGATTTTATCACAACTGCTACTGCTGTCCGTATGGAACCCTGCGTGTACAATTTTTGGACGCCATTTGCCCAAGCCACTCTCATAGTCATGATTATTCAAACTGCTGTTGTCACAATTGACTCTGCTAGTACTAACTGGTAAAATAAACACCTATGTACAAAATTTATTTGAAGTAACTGGTCGTCTTTCACATTTGTAATGCTTTGATTCTATAGTCGATTGCCTCACACAGAATGCTTGTTATTTGTCACGAAAAGATCACAAGGGTGGTAACGGTATATTTAGCACAACTTCATTTGGATCACGGGAAGTGTGCACGAATGAAGAATTCATTTGGGCATCACAACGACGGTAATAGTAGAAAATTTCGTGGATTAATCAACGGCTACCCGCAGAAAGCGAATATGGCTTCAAGAATCGTTTTTTGTTATACTAGTAGCGTCCACATCCACGCCTACGGATTCAAATAACCTTGAACTACAGAAACTGATTCCCTATTGTGTACTTATGATGGCAGTTGGGCATTAGAGTGCCGGACACGCAAACCTGATGAGCGACAAAATCCGAGAGACGGGTCTTCTGCCTTGGGGGAAACTTTATTCGTTCATTCATATGCATCACCAAGGCAGAAACAGTAATACTAATAGTTAGACTGATCATTCCTCTTCATTGAAGATCCAAGAAGTGAAAGAACGCAAAACACTGTTACCTATTTGAGTAGTACATTCGTGCCTAGTGGTTGTACGGAATACCCTATACTTCATACTAGTCGGGATTCATTTCCATTTTAGAATTTTACTAAAATTCACGCTCCTTCGAGTAGTCTTAGTCTGTGCGGAAAAAACGGAATCCAACGTGCGATGTTTCCAAGTCCACAGACTGCACCTGAAAATTCCCACGTATTTTGGCTTTATTGGTAGCGCTTGAGGATTTTTTTGTTGCTGTACGCTGGGTCAAAGTCACAAGGTAGTTATTAGTGTCCGTGATCCCCGGAGATTACAAAAGTACGGACAACCATATAATGTACTTCCATCTGGCCGTTACCTGCTCATTCATTCAAAATTTACCCGTGTCCCGGCTATTTTCAACCTTTTCTCTTAAAATCCAGTGCTCAGTTGTACCGGACGATAGTCATGACGGTCCGTGATATGTAGATTCTTCATGATTTTGCGCAGTTCCTCATTTCCGATCTGCCAGCACTACTTTTTATCGTTTTGTCTTCTTCATCGGTGGTCCAGAATGCCCGTTACTTACGGGGACAAAATCAAAGCCAGTTAAAGTCTGCCAAACTGAGTAGTTGAATGTGGAGTGGGTGTGCTCATCGTGGTTTTAATGCAGGTTATTGCTCGCAATCCGTGACTGAATTCATCATGATCGTTAGAGCTGTTCTAGCTGAAGTTGCCTGAAATAATTTTATCATTGAGCGTTGCCCATCATTCGTTTAGGCTTTTCCGTTAATAGACGTTACTTGAACGTATTTAATCATGACTATGGGTACCAATTCTTTTATTCGGAAATGTTGGATTGCGACCTCTCTCTCTCTCTGTTGTGTTTTATCTTAATTCGGAATGGTGTCAGAATTCTTTGGAGTTATTCGAACTGAAGTGAGAACAAATCGCAATATATAAGCTCCCATCTGCTCACACTTAGTGGCAGTATGCACAAATACGTCAAATTTCACCCAATAGACGGGTTTTCTGAATGATATTATTGTAATTCTGATACGGATTGAAAAGCGCCAGACTTCCCATCTAACATTTTCAAGTTGTCCTCTCACGATGTTTGAAAGCACTCTAGGAACTGCGGCCGGTGAATCTACTAGTGATGTATTCTCATACTTCTTTTTTTTAGGAATATCCATGTTTTATGCACCGTTTGCGAATTTTTCTTCAACCTGTCTTATTTCATTTCGGGACATTTTGTAAGAGACCACATAAATTTGCATAGATCATGGTTTGTCAAAAGTTTTCGTGAGGTTCTCATCGCTGAAATCGGCATTTAGATCGCGAACGTTTCATCACCAGTCCATGTTACATCGTCAGTACTTGTGCGTAGTTGGTGATGCTCGTCTGTATTTATAGGAGGGCATTAGATTTGACCTCTGGGCACTCCAATGACCTTGACCTCGCAAATGGACGTTTGTTTTACTGATTAGCGTTTGTCGACTTGACCGATGACCCTAGAAGAATGGCGTTGAGCTTGAGTGGTCCGATCCCTTCTGGTGTGGGTCGTTGTTTCTATCCTGAGAATGTTAGTGTTTGTTTGTGTGGTTCCGTATTTGTTTGGTATTTGAAAGCCAAACCCAACGATCAGAACCTCACGAAAACCGACAACGTGAGCTACGACCAACATAGATTTACAGACATGTGCCATATTCTAACAGTTAAAAAAGTATACTTTTACTTGAAATAGGCGAGTTAAGTTGACCAGAATGGTTTTTGTTCCCTTGGGGAAAATTACTGTGAGCTAACCAGTGTTATTCGAAGTACGTAGTTTAAGATTTCATTTAGGCCATAGACCAGATGTATGGGTTTCATCTTACATATATATATATACATATATATTCATATTCGTATTTCTTCATAGTAACAGACGGCTAACGAGCCCAATCAATTCAGCTGTTGTTGCATATGTCAACTGTTTGGAGTCCATAATGAATGGAGTTGTACCAGAACACCATTTGGCTCGATGCAAATCCCACACGGATTTACACAACTAGCCTTATGACGATCGGGGCTGTGACTACAAGCCATCGCTTTCCCCCTCACAAACACCATAAGCATCGTCTCCGTATTTATCATGCCCAACCGACTCCGCTCGTACGCCCACCACCTTCTCTATAGAACGATGATCTTATCCATTAGCGCACTGATCAAACATGAATGAATGGACCAAGCAAATGGTCTTCTCGCCCTCTCTTCGGCATGCAGGCACGCACACACACACACACACGCACACATATGGTGACTTTTTTCCCCTTGCATTCACTTTTGCGCCGGTTCGGTAAACAGGTGCCAGGTTGTTATGTCTCACTTTGCTGATTAGGACATATGTGTGTAGATTGGTGAAGTGTTGATAATCATTTTAGCATACAATTCTGGATGGTATTCATCTTTTGCCGCCTTGCTAAATCCGTACCAAACCATACCTACACACTAAGTGTCCGGTATGTGTATGGGGGTTGGTGCAAACGCACTCAACCCACTGGTACCACAATGAGATTACCCCCCCCCTCGGGGGGAGAAAGAACCTGATCGGTGCACATTTCGTTGCTAGTATCATCATTATTGTGTTGCAACGGTTTTAGCTGTTCACGTGACTATTGTTGTTCAAATTGCCGTCTGTCCGTCGTCTGATCTGTTCACATATGCTTGAGCATCATCGTGATAATTGGTCGAATTCATACACTCGTACTACTACTCCATTTGCTTTGTACGAGATCGGTGATACTACTTACCCGTGCTTTTCAGTAACGGAAACTGTGTGTCTGTGTGTGCGTGTGCATATGTGAGTCTGTATGTATGTGGGGGTAGGGTACAGATAACCGGGCCGTCGCATGAAATCACAACAGAATGCAAAGTGGGCGACCGTTTCCACCTGTGTCATGCACCCAATTTTGTCCGAAACGGTTTTGTATACGACTCACAGACACCGGAAGAATGTGCACATATTATTGTTAACATATATTCATGCCTAATACAATATGTTTCAGGTGCTAGATACACCCCTTCAATTTTGGTTATTTCCGCTTTAGTCCAAGTGGTTAGCGAACTTCGGTTGATGATGGCCAACCGATAGCTGAAAGTCGGTTATTGTTACAAATATGCATTCGAATGTTGCGATTGAAAGTCAGTGTAAGATACCAGTCGATTGGCATTTGATCGTTGCTATAGTTGTTGTTGTTGTTGTTGTTGTTGTTGTTGTTGTTGTTGTCTTCGAGTGGGTACCGACCGAATGGTTTATCGCACATGTCTCGTTCCGAAATGCGGACATGCACTTAGACAAACATGTGCTATTTCGCGTCGCAATGTTGGTTTTAGAGGGCAAGACCACGAGGAGGAGGCCGAGGATGCCGAATACCCCTGTCCCGCGCAGACAATTCCACCCAGCTGTGCACTAAAAATCTGTTACCGGGTAATTCGGTGCTTGGGACGGTTCAGTCCACATTCGACGGGAAGGTCTAATCAGTTAAGCTATATTCCACTATTCTTCTAAAATCCGACCATGTGATCGTATGACCTCGACCGGGTCCAAGGCTGACAGTCATAGCTTGATAATAAGTGAATGAGTGCAGTTTCGCCGATGTTCACACTCCTCACTCGGCCGATTCATCATCGTGATTGGGTAACTGCATTTTCATACGAAAGGTTGGACTTCGTTCTTTTGGTCTTCAGCTTAAATGAAGGTGCAGGCATTTCAGACGCGGCGGTATTCGACCGATTCGCATGCCTTGAACGTTCATGCAGTAGTTGTACTTCGTCTTTGTGGATGTCAGGTTATACCCATAATGTTTTCTGAACTTGACTCTAGTAGGTTCGAGTCCGCCAGTTTTCGGTCAATTCCTCATTTGGTGACCGATGATTAATTGTATCTGTCTCCTGAAATTAATGTACCTTACCGTGTCGTCACTGGGAATGCGTAAACGTACAGTGGTGATGCTCCCACACATGTGGACGGTTTGCCAAAAATAATTTATTGCACCAACAAAAAACGAAGGTGCCGTGTCGTACGCGAACCCCCATACGGTGTCTTCTGATCCCAGTACAATCTGACATTGTTACACAACCTATGGTATGAACTATCTTGTTGTCAAGTTTAAGATTTAGTTTGTGCCTTTTCACATTTCAACTTTCGCCCTCAATTTCTACTCCACCGGTTCTCTTGTTGCCCCAAATAAAGGTGCATCGAGTGACAGTTTTTATTTCACCGTCAATCCGAACGATCAAGATGTTGAAGAGGGTCAACCGTTACGTTTGCGTTGTGCGGTCACTCCGTCAAAAGATATCTATTATTCGTGGCTTCACAACGGGACACGAATTAACATGGAACGTGAGAATGGTCGACGTTATCTGGAAGTCGATAGCAATTTGCAGATTTTACACGCCGATCGCGAATTGGATCAAGGCTTATACCAATGCCAGGCACTGAATCGCTCGTCCACTTTTACCACTGCCAGTCAGGAAGCGAGAATCAACATTTACTGTAAGTCCGTTTATAGAAGTTTTCCAAAATATACGGTTATATGAACACACACACACACACTCATCGTAGACGAAGATGTAGAATCATACACAGCACGAAGTCAGTGGCTATGAACTTGATACTACTCACAAAGTTAAACCAAATTGTGCTCAGTAGTGTGCAGTGTGGTCAAGATGTATGGACAAAGTTAGCAATGGTTTTACAAACGGTTAGGAAAATATGACTTTAAACTGACTACTTTTATACTAGGCATCAATACCACTGGAACTACGAAAATAAGCAAGCCTAACTCCTTACTTCCGGTCATGACTTCTGTCACAAAACGTGATCGAATCACATCCAACTGTGCACAGATTTCTTGGATAGTCTGCAATCTGTTCACAGATTCAATAGAAGCTCTCTGCAGAACTGCATTATTCAAGGGCTTCCTACCGTACGGCTTTACCAGCTAGCAATTTGGTTGCAAAGTTGTTGATTATTTGGACGGTCCTTCGATAGCCGTGTCTCAGTATCATTAAGTCAGTTCATTTTCGGCAACCATTGATGTTGCACTGAAATACTGTTTTTGATCGCAACCTCGCAACATCATCTATTCAGAAAAGAATTAAACGAGAAACAATAAAAGGTCATCTGTAAGGCGTAAAATTGAAGAACTCGGTGATTTCAATAGTTTGTGTTGGTCTTCACTCAGATTGAACAACGTAAGAGCACTGGGTGTGCTCGCTACTAATGAGGCATGTGTTGAAAATGACCTCGGTTTGGCACAGCCGTATCCCTGGGGCTAACGAGACTGAAGGCGGGAAGCTTCGGTGAAGTCGCGCTGTTATCGAAACTCTCCATGTAATGCATGTCAAATGCATACAAATGGTGAAAATCATGCCAGTAAACTGACAAAAACTTTCAATCTGCCCAGATAGACCTCGAGCTCACCAACTGACTTCGTCACACCGACTGACAATAAAACCTTTGCTATCTAAACGCCAAGAATATCACAAAAGTTAATCAGCTATATAGAAGGGGAAAGATTGCACACGTAAGAACCCCACTGACCGCAGAATTGGGTCCTATCTAACACGCTGTATAGTAGCTTTCACTAGCAAGTAATGTGCGAACACGCAAGCATTGAAAGTAAGAAGAAAAATTACCGGATCACTTTGATACCATGAGTTAGGCTTGCACATTTGTGCGTGGAAATTGAGCTAAACATATCTGAAGCATGTAGGCGGTTTACTACTCGTTATTCGGGTGTACTCATGTTTTAGGACGATTTTAAGCTCAAACTAGCCTAGGTATTTGTCACAGTACTTCTGTGAAAGGTCTTACTGCCGCCAGCAATGCTTGTCAGTACCACGAAGTGAAATTTAGTGATCCCCGAACATAAACCAGGCAATGCGATGATGCACAGACACATTGAATTGCATTTTGACTGGATTTTCTGTTGTTCTGTTTGCTTCGTCTTATTCGAGGAGATCGTATTTCGACAACTCTCAATGGACTGTGGTGTGATTGTGATAGACTTCCGTGTTGACTGGAGATTATTTCGGTCACGACAAAACTTGATGTCTACTTGTGCAATTTCCAATCTTATACAACCATGGACGCTCATCACAAACGTTGAAAGCTATTTCGTTGCTGTGCATCAGAGAATATTTGAAAGTTCTTCCAAGGGTGTGCTAATCTTGACCTTAGGACTATTTGCGTCTTGGCTCCCGTGAGTTGGCTCATACATGCTACTTTATGACATGGTTTCGTAGTTTGAAATCAACCCGACAACTTTACGCTGCTCAATTCCATAGAAAGTTATGCTCTTACCTTTAGAAGTGATCTATTTAGTCATCGTTTTGATAATCGCTAATGGGGCACTAGTGTGTTCTGATTTTGGTCGCTGCTTCGTTGCAGTGATTGCTTCAAAACGAAGCGAACGAACGATGATGAATGAGAGAACTTTGCGCAACGAGTAAACTAATTATGTCGATAAGTAAATTAGGTCAAATTTTTCGGGTGAACAATCAACGATCAATGATAGGGCTCTTTTCCACCTATGCCGCGGATATCCTCAGACCATCTTATGGCATTCGGTAATACCCCGCTCATGCCAAATCCACTATATTCATGATGTTCTTCGTCTCGGTGAACGCAACCAAGCCCCAGATCGTTTGTTTCATTAGGTACTCGTATGAGATAGGACTAAGATTCAAACCATCGGTTTTCGTCTAGCTAAACCATGGTCAATTTTTCACATGATGACATAGCCGTAACTGGGCCGTTGGGTTTCGTCACGCGGTCTTCGTGTGTGCGAGGAACACACAAAATCGAAGCAAGAATGCTTATGGTGCCGGTGTGCGGCTTAGGTTTTCCCGTCTTTCTAGTTTGCTAAGTGATGTCGAGGGGTTGACAAGATTCAAAAATTCTTTTTGAGGCCATAATTATAAGTGATGGTTGAAATTTCATGCTTAGACAGACGTTAAATTGATCCTATCGTAATGCCTGTCTGCTGTGGTTAGGTTCGAACCCATGTACTAATGTCACTTTGTTTTGATCGCCGCTTATGTTATTTCCATCCGGACCGTGTGACCACGCAAAAAGGCTTCGGGTATTTCGCGTGTCGATCAGTCCAATCAAGGTCTACAGTCAGTGAACAGACTAGAACGCGGATCGTTGATACGATGCACAACTACCGTTTCGTATACTTTTCAGTCAGCGACTTTGGTCCAATCAGCACAAAATAACTTAAGATTAGATTAAAGCATGAGTTAGTTTCCCAAAATTTGCTGCTGAAGAACACAGATTGACGAACAAGGAGGTAATTTCCAGCCATACGCATATATATATGTATATATATATATATGTATAACAATACAAAAGTGGAAGGATTGCCACGATTATTGTGTTGACTGAATGTCTGCTTGAAACCTCACACGATACCTATCATTTTGGGATGAATGTGAATTCCGGAAACCCGTTTTGTTTGTTTGTCTGTTTGCTTTCCGAAATTTTTCAAACTTGCCTTGAGCAAGGCTACTCACAGTAGTCGAAAAACGTTGGCACATTACATCTACCAACAACGCTGTGTGTTATTAACATTGTATCATTCGCAATTGAATTGTATTTTCAACTGTTGAACAACCCTATCTTGTTCTGTATGGTATGAAAACACTCGCGCATATGCTAGTATGAATTCGGGTGATATGGTGTGGTGAATTGTCATTCGGAATTAATTCGCCCCCGCCAATCCCGGACCGTAACAATCCAGGGTTCGAAATCGATGTGCCTAGTTTCATTCATCCTCGTGTAGGGCGAAGCAGGCCGTATTTTTAGATCAGTTTTCACTTCTTTTGTCTTTAAAGTTGTGGTAATACTTTAGTCTAGTAATACTAGTTATAAAAGACCGTGTATTCAAGGAGAAATATATTTTTTTTCTAAATCGTTTTTTATCGGTTCACGAGCTTCGTGCCATCTTGGTGCGGAACGAATCCGAATTCGAGTCATTTGATGTCATATCTGTTTTTGGTTTAGCACACATCAAACGGTTATCATGGTCGTGGAATAAACCGGCGAGTTACGTGAATGAGACAGTCATTCAAAGATAGACATTGATCTCCACAACTTCTCTTTCAAGTTTTAACTTGAAGGGCCAATATTGCGTCCGAATTTACCGCCCCCGAAAAATCTTGTCGAATCTTGACAATCTGCATCCATAATTTGCATTCTAACTAATCGACAGTGGTTGTCCTGTTCTCACATCTCGAGATGGGTAATCAGTGACAAGGATTGAAATGAATTGCAATCCAGTTCTACCTTATTGACTTTATACTACCATTTAGATGGACATCGGGATGCATATCAAATCAAGCACACAACACTAATGATATTAAATGAACTTGCTATTCTGAAGGACAGATTCGGCATTCTAGATTTCAGTCAGCTATAAAAGTTAATCTTTCCGTGATATCTGTTCCGTCATTCGGTTTGGCAACCCATAACCAGCATACAGTTCACATTGCGACTAGAAATCCATTTTGTCCTATCACAGATTTCGGAAGATGATCGCGACGGATTTTCCTCGACTCGTTTATGATTATTCCCTTAAAAAAAACTGGGAAATAGATTAGAACTTCATTTTTTCACATTAACGGAGTGTTTTGGTAGTCTTTTTGATTGACTCACTTGTCACATTCATTTCATGGTTTTCAGTTATATCTATTCCGGTTTCCAATTCCGCGGGTTTTAACGAAAGAGGTAAAGTCCATGAATCCGCGAACGACCATAAGAGCATTGGCTTTTCGGTAATGTGCAATTATGACAAACGTATCACCTTTATTGGACATAATAGTGGGCCGACGTTTCAATTATCCGCAGTAATGCGAACGAATGACAGAATGAGGCAAAATTTACCGCAGTACCAACTCTTACTTGTGGTGTCGAGTGCGAGCAACCATACGGGTTTGATAGTTGTACTGAACCGCATCTAGGAAGTCCAATGCTTTTGTTTTCATAAGACTTCTCATACATATAGTATTCTCCTGTGACAGCAACGCTCTGGCGTGCCTTAGGCGTATCCAGCAATCGTACAGTGTATTTCACACGTGTTCACTCGGCGTTCTGGCGTTGTAGTTTGTCGTTAGGACTGCTGGCAAACCACACTCCGGCCGCTATGTTCCTCAGAAGTAAATCTCAGACAGTGTTCGAGCATGGTTTTGTCAGAGTAAATGACTAAGGTCTTAGAATGTCACGTAAACTAAACGCTTGCGATCCTGAATGTCAGATTTAGAATCTCCATTCCATGGAGCATCTTGCTGATAGACAGAAATTCACTAACATTCGGATCCTTATCAGGTCAGAACTATTATGACCTTGAGGGAGAATGTGACAATCGAAGTTTCCGATTTCCTGCTCGCCCCGTCGTTGGTGTAGCTATTTTGTAGGAGGAGGCCAGTGTGGATGCCAAAACAGTTGTGTTTCATTCGGTTGAATCATGCGACCTTGAGGCCGAATCATGTTCGGGAGACCGACAGGCCCTTTCTGGTCTCAGGGTTAATGAGGCACAACTCGAGGAGCCGGATGGAAACGGGAGAAAACCCGGTCGCAGTAAGTCCGGATGAAAGAGAAAACGGTCATGCTTCCGCGACAAACTGTGAGGCGTGCAAAGGCGTTGCTCGGTCTGGGGGCCAGAGACAAAGAGTCCGTTAGACGGGGATGGGTACAAATTGGCAGACTAGGAAGCGAAGCTGTCGTGTTGATTGGCCGGATGCCATTTGATTGTTCTCGTCTGATTAAGGGCAGCGAGAATCAATTCGAATCAAGACGACCGACTGAAACAGCTGGAGTTAACGACACCTGTATCCGTATTATAAAACTCTCTAGACTTCCGTTCACAAAACGAAAAGAAATTGGAGGCTGACCGCTCCGATGCAGTATCGTGTAAGGAAAAACGGCGTACCGCATGAGCACCGGTGGATGTGAACCGAAATGCCATTGACGTACACCAGAATATATGGGCCGATGTGCTCGTTTCTCCCAGATGAACTTCAGACTTGCAAAACTCTGTGGTTTGCGTTATTTTCGTTGAATATTAGGACAATGTGACGCAGGTGAATGAATTAGCAGTCCTCAGGTAGCAAAACACGCATGGGTAAACTCGTCTCAGATGATGACGCCCTTGCAACATCTAACTCTTCTTCATTCAGTCCCTTCGGTTTGTTTTTTCATATTTTTACATTGCTGGCGAAGTCATTTTAGTCGCTCACCTCTGAGCAGCGTCCCGAATGACTTCCTGCTTTCTCGTTTTTTTGGAAGTGGGAGGAGTCTCGCGCTCTTTCTCAATGTTCTAGAGAACTTCGAGTTCGATAACTAACCTCTTTCTGACCGAGTCAGGAGAGTTTCTAATTGATAATAGATCCCTATAACTATTATCCGAATAAAGGCTCCAGCTCATACTTCAATGAATCGTACGAGTTCAGTTACATTCACTATATGCTCCCAAATTACCTTGGTGGGTGGTACCTGTAAGTAAAAGACAAACGGGGAGACAGATAGATCCTCAGACAGACAGACAAACAGACAGGGAGACAGACCGAGAGATGAGCTCCTAATTAAGTTGTTTTATTTGAGGATGCCGCGTGTGGGCTCAAAACTGAGAGAACAGAATATGAATACCCATGCGAGGAACAGGTAGGATATATTGGCATTTAGTCAGCTGAAACGTGCGAACAATTTTGCATTGTAGTTGTCTGGGTCAAATAACTGATCCATTAACTCGCAAACCATTAACATAGACGAGAAAATGCAGCTATTTTTTTATCAGATCACAGCTGCATTCAGAAGATCGCTATCTCTTGGCCAGACATCTTTACCGTTGCTTGGTTGTTCTACCACACTTTGATTCATTCACCTTCGAAAGACTCTGAAATTAACAACTTATCTAGGTATTCCCGATCCCGTTACATAAGGGGTTCCAACTTTCTACTTGAATAATGGCATAACATTCAATATTGATACGAAGAAAGCATCACGTTTGTGTAATTGATTTCAGTTAAAATTCATCCGTGTTTGTTGTCTCATGTCTGTAACAACACAGGAAATCTGTATTGTTAGCTCATTACATTTACACCGAGTTGGCAGATTAGTTCAAGTTCACATTCATTTGCAATCAGCCTGCTAGACTCTTATCAAACGCACAATGTGCACGTGACTGTCAGACTCAAACGGACCAAAAAGCATGAAAATATCCTAATTGCATTGACTTATTACCCCGGGAATGTTATACCAAGCCCCAATGAAGGGATGATCTTTATTCGAAACGATTTTATTCTACTCATTAATGAAAATGCTGACATGATTATGTGAGATCTTATACATGGTTATTTTTGAACCACCTGAGCACCGAACTCTCGCTGTGGTCACGTCAGATCTGTACAATTGCCGGATGTCCATGGGTTCACTCAACTGGTTAGTCTCCAGCTTTCGCTTGCAGAAATTCTCTCTTTCGCAATGGTAACAGTGCGTGAGACGCTTTCACGATTTTATCCCCAAATCCGCATATCCCGGTCGCACTTTGCTATGAATGGTCAACACCCAGTTGTTTCTTTGCAGCTTAGATTGTGAAAATCAAAGATTTTTTAGACTGGTCAGTCGTGCATTCATGCTTGTTCCGCCCTGTCTATGCGTCCGCACAAATGTGTTGTGATCAATTCAATATCGATCTAACCTGATGTTGTGGCGAGCACTGACGAAGTCACCTTGATCGGTGATGAGACGTTTGCAATCAAATTGCCCAGCTCAGCGAACAAACCAGTGCCATCCTGTTGAACCTGAGCTGCGAGAAAAAACACCATTCTCTAACCTGCTATCATATATATATACATATATATATATATATATATATCTGTCCCAAATTGAGCCCTGTGTTTGCGTGTGCACGTGCGTATGTGAGTATTTTTGGACACTACGAGCACGATACCGACGGCAGTGGCACGATCGATCGCATGCCTGGCGGGTGTGGTTTCTTTTACGCGTTTACGTAATGTGTGAACGACGGTCGCCGGAATGACGTGCATAAATTAGGGGCAAAAGACAAAGGCGATAGTCAGACAACATCGTATCCAAATCAGTGTTCGGACTCGTGTGGTCGAAAAGTCAGTCATTCTCGCTCCCCAAGTACTGACAACGAAGGCAAAGAATGAGGGTCGTAGTGATTCATCCAACCTAATCAATTTTTGTGCTTCTCAAATTCGTCCAAAAGAGTTCTTTACACATAGAATGTTTACTGGGTGAAAATGATTGATAGTGAAAATCACCGTTCGGCGAATGTAGATTTTGTCCAAAATCTAAGAGCAGTACAGTGTCGACAACTTTAAGCCGGAACACTGATCATCATCCGCATCAAATTATCCCGACCGGTAAAGGTAAAGTGGTCAGAGTCAGGGCATTTCAAACAAAAACTCGGGGATTTGAGTCCTACCATTGTTGGTCAAACTTCTCACACAACACCCCTCAATTGATCGTAATTCATTTCCTATAAATGATATGTACATGTATTCATACATTTATACATAAATGAATGAAAGAAATAAAAATCCAGGGATATAATGACTACGCTTCAGCCGGACATTGGATGCGAATGAAGTAACATTACAATCAACAAAAATGCACCGACCACGTGACACAAGTTGTCAATTCGAACAGTTCCGAATAGGACACAGGACTTCGGGTGTTATGGATCTTCACGGGAAATCGTGCAGCGTGATTTCGGACCGCATTACTATCACAATTACGTAAATGCTTTTGAGGAATTGTGGAAAAATCGGGTAGAAATCGATTTTCTTTTCAATCTATAAATGGATGATACTGTTGATAGTGATGCAATGGTAATCGTGGGAACAATTCATATGAACAAACTAGATCGTGAAATTTGATGACAATCGATCAGTTATTTCTCATGTACTTTCGACAAGATCAACGGTTTATCCACGTGACTGCAAATTGCCACTATATTGCACACAGAATACAAATTTGTGGGTTTTCTGCTACTTTTTTGCTAACCTAATCGATAAATATGAATTTTTATGCTCTTAAGCATAGCATTTTATCGAATCAGGTAAGCAGTATGGTAATCATTAAGTTTCATACTGTTCACGTAATAATAGGCTAAAGTGTTTCGTAAGACGCCATTCGTTATCGCTCGTTCGCGTCAACTCGAGAGAGAGAGAGGTAACAACCATATCGTGTAGGCATACAATTCCCTTTTATCAGTCAAAAATAAACCTTTCATACTGGTTGATCAAGTATTTCGCTGACTAACTCGGCTTATTGTTAGTGACTCATTTTCCCATGCAACTTTCTCACTCAGTTTGTCGACTGACCTAATCCGTGCAATATGGCTACAGTTGTATTGTCCTTTTTGCTTTCTGGCGATTCTATATTCACTATCCTCACAAAGTGAGCCATACCACAGACATTAATCAATACTCATTTAAGAACTGTGTCTGATCAGCAAATAGGCATAAGTTTAATTTCCGCTGTCGCACGAAATTGGTAAGGATGAACACAGACGAAAAAGTTTACCAAAGAATATAGTTTATCACTTCTTTCGATTTCCACCAGTCGAAATCAAGCGTACAGCATCAACACCTAACGTGGCTTTAAGAAACCGTAGAAGTACTCCAAAATTATTTTGTCTGGATTGACTATGTATGCGTACATATCGAGTCCGAAATGGAAGATTAACCCAGGTACTGTGATGTTTGCTATCGTGGGAGTCGTCGTAAGTTGCGATCCCATTGGCTTTTGGTCATGCGAAACCGTTAACGTATGCGTGCGTTGAACGATGTGATGTTACAGTTCCCGGGTTGGCGTTTGAGTTTGAACGTGATAGATATGTGCTGCTGGTAACTTCTGTCAGTCGAGAAAAAAAAGGTGCACACTGCTTCTATGGTTTCTTGGCGGCAAGTTAGGCTTTGATCCCCGTTGTATGTGTGCAAACTTCACTTCAGATCTAAGATTCATTTTGTTCCATGTTCCAAACTTAGTCACAGTGTTCATGCCCTGAGCACCATGACTTTCGAATGTTACCCATCCTCAGTCCCTTATTCATTCAGTAACCTTCAATTGGTTGTCTATTCCATTCTGAATTAATAATAAACAGTCATATAATTCATATTAGAAATTAACGGATTATACTAAATTACAATGGTGAATCAAATCGATCAGGGCAAATTTATGCCCATGGTTACCTCGGATTATCTTCTATGAAATGTTTCCTACGCCTAATTAGTATTCAAACAAGATAGATGAAGTGTTTGTGAATTTAGATGTGGCAGATCCTAGGTCGTTTGGTAGATAAAACTTCTTTCAGTGTACTAGAACTGGATCCGGTTTGGAATGTGTCGAAAAATCGATACACCATGTGAAATGTTTTATTTAAAAGTTTGTTTTTTAATTAGACCACGGTCGAAACACTTAACAATTTCTGGACATTTCACACATCATGATTAAGGTTTCTGAAGACTGGTTTTACAAGCCCACAAACTTGGTCTGCGAAGTGGTCAATGAAAAGATGAATATTGTCTCTTTCAATTCGACAGAAAGTGACGACTATGTTATCATTTTCTGTCGAATCAGATCGATTGAAAAAATGTTTCGTTGCACTACTAGACGGTGTATTCCGTGTGTTTTCCTCTATGGCTTTCGTTTTTCTACCCGCCTCTATATGTGTTCTTTTCGTCTACTTTGTATGTTCCATTTTTCTTTTGGGTCGTGTAACATGCTAAAAAAAAATCTAACGTTTTGAGTTGATGCTGAATCGGTCTGTTTCTTTCGTTGACCAAACAGCAAATGTACAATATTTCTAGTAGTAGGCCGCGATCATGGGAAGCCTGTCGAGTGGGAAAGAGATCGACGAGCGGACGATTCGAACTCGCGACCTTCACATCCAAATACCAACGCCGCTTCAGACTGATAACCTGAACGTCGACAACTCCATAATCGTTTTATCTAAGCTGTTTTAAAACAACACACCTTTATATTGGACTCTTTCAACTCAGTTTTTGGTGCATATTTGCACTAAGACCGGGGAGAATAACAGTATCAAAAACATTTTGTTACTTGTTCTGATGTGGAGTCACTCCTTTCTAAATTCAACATGTCGGCCTTGACGTTGGAGCCGAATGGATATTCGTAGGCCTAAGAAACAGAAGCAACCTGGATAACGTGGTTCTCAGATTTTAATGCCCAAATTGTAGCCTACATTGGTAACGCCGTGAATCGTTTCCCTTGACTGTTTTACTGAATCTTTATTCTTCAAACGGACATGGGACTTTTCATCGATCGATCGAACAAAGTCGACTGTGTGATGCAATATTCATTCAGTTAAACGGCCGACGGACTTTACATATCGTGTACATTTTCGTCGATTCTAAAAATGGCTTATGTTTTCCAATAATTCCACTGTCAAAAACAGGGATGGAACCGGAAGTTCGCGTGATTTTGGTAAAACCGTCCCAGTATGAAGATATTCGAATCGGGCAAACGGTTGAACTTGCCTGTGACGCGGAAGCAAATCCGCCACTCGGACAGGCCAACATCAAGTGGTATCACAATGGGAACGCGTAAGTGATGAAACTAATCACTTTCGGTTATCGTTCTTTGTCACGAAAAATCCCCTAAAGAGTAAACTTGTGAGCAATTGAATGCCTACTTCTATTCCCTTAAAAGTGGCGATTGATTTCACAGTTTGATTGTGCCTAGTTTTTCTTCTGGTCATTTTATGCTTTAGTCCCTAGCTGCTGTTATGCATTTGTGCGTTCGGTTTCCGTTTTCCCAATCCTTTACGTTGTCTTGATGTACTTCGGTTTTAGTTGTTATTTCATGGTACTATATATTCACAAGCGAACTGAACGACACGTACTGAGTAGAATAATTACATATATATATATATATATATATTCAAATTTCACTGGCTCCCGTGTTATGTGTCACGTGATGTTTCCAATCCCTTCTTGGGAAGATCTTGTGTACCGCGCCTCGAGTCGGTTCTTTGTTTGGAGTTTTCACACCCGTTCGAAATATCATTGATCGATCGTCACAACTACCCTCTAATCAAATTCTATCGTGAGGAACAGCGTACATCAAGATAGTCAATCTGTGAGCGTCCAAAAAACACAAACCATCCACATGAGTTTGTTTTCGAATTTAGTGTTTCAACTAAAGACTGAGTGCAGTATCTTAGTACTGTTCCGTAAACCTTTGTAGTGTCGGGCAGAATTTCCTCGTTTTACTCCACCATTAATGCAAACATATCTGTGGCAGGGTCTACAGCTACAATTTTATTAGAATAAATGTGATACATATGAAATCTGTTCGAATATTGTGGCTATTTCGCAAGTAGTATTTTCCTGTGGCTTGTATGCTATTATGGGTGTTTGAAAGTTTGCTGAATTTCTATGCAGAACATCCCGATAGGTTTGTGCGATAGGAACTTTGAATCAATCGCTGAGAATCACGAAACGGCGGTGTAACTATTTCGTCCGATATACTCGTGGTTTTCATGAAATAATTCACCATGTGATACGATCGCTCAACTCACCATAAAGAAACCATGGAAGCACTGTACAGCTGTTTCATCCAGCTTGTTAGGAATCATCAGCAGTGCATATCCACCGCGCCCGAACTGGGACGCGAACCCGGGACGAACGATTCCAAGTCGAACGCCTTAGCCATTGCGCTACCGGGCAGGCTGTGAACGGTGTGTTGAACTTCACCACATGATGTTGCACCTATCCGTCACTGATTTGCGCTGCCACGGGCCGCTAGCTCACAGCGATCGACCCCTACTGATAGATGACTTCTCTGCAAGTAGCCTAAGTACGACGAAGAGTTTGGATATGACCTACAGAGCGGAAACATTCAATCTCCTACCACTAACATGTACTCGTGGTTCTTAGCAATGCACATCCCACTTAGGAACCAGAATATTCAAAATAACAGTCAGGCGATAATTTATCACAGGAATCGGTATCTTGCTCCCAACAAGGCGACGAGGCGGTCAAGCAGTCAATATCATCCCTAATCATTGGACTACGAACAACCAGAAAATAAGTCAATACCATTGACGCAACAATTTGTCCTGTGAAGTGAACCTCATGCATCTACACACACACACACGCACAAAGTAGAAGGTGCCAATAAAAGCGAACGCAAATATTGCCGTGATATCGGAGAACGACAGTACTCGAAGGTCAACTTCCACTTTCATAACTCTCTTGTATCTGTATATTCCAGCATCCTATCTTCTCAGGCTTCCGTTCTATGGTCCGCCTGGACCACCTGTGGCGTTCATCCGCCTCCCGATTGGAACGAAACTAAATAACGGGACCCATTAGTAATTGTCAGTTGTGCTGTTTCAATGCCCTGGCACAGTCTGAGCATAAATTGTCGGAGTTCGAATACTCTCCTCTCTCTCTCTACTCAGTCAGTGGTATGTGAATGACTGCGATCATCTTGAAATACCCTACAGTTTGGGCATAATAAATAAGGAAATGCATGAAAACGTGGTCATTAATGTCATAATGAATTTTACAGTTTACCGGCAATGATTTAATGCACAAAAAATACGCTGAAAGGAGGGACGAGCTCACACAATGTCACAATCTCCGTGCTCGAATTTTTTCAAGTTTTTGGTCGTCTCTCCTCTTGTTCTGCTGGCAGACGTTCATGGAGCTGGTGATAAAAATCTCATTTGATTAGTGAAAAATGAAAAAAAATGGTGGACATCAATCACTTTGTTACTAGCCCCTCGTTTGTAGCGACGTGCAGCGCCGACCAAATCTAAGCGACAAAAAATGATTGACAGTGGCGTCCTGCGCTCTCCATCAAATTGGCTGAGATCTGGTAGTCGGATCCGGGAAGATCGATAGACCCAGGTTCCAAATGAACCACGGAAAACGTACGAGGTATCCGATTCTTTGCTCACTGGAATCTGTGAACGGAGGATGTACTGAGTGTCCAGGATGTCCGATTCCACGCGAAGACCATTTGAACTGGGTTATCGATCACTCGTCTCCATTGGGTTAGGGGACATTTAGGTAGTCCTGTTGCCTTCTAGGTTGGACAATTCGATCATAGGCTCGGGGTAGGTTCCTTTGATTCGGTCTGGTACTTCAATTTGAGAATCCGGATGCTGCTATGCCCATAGAGAAACCATGGATCCATTTGGATAACAGATGACGTGCAAGTAGAAACTGAAAGACCCAGTACTGGTGTGGTGATTCCTGTACCTTGTTTCTTTTCACCACCTCTTTCTCCCCTATCGTTTTTCTTTATTTCCATGCTTTCGAAATGACGTAACCGCTAAACAGATTTGATATATATATATATGGAAATTTGTAGATTGGACATAATTCCCTCGGGAGTTGTGGCGTAGTCTCGTTGGCGGGAAAATGTCCGGTTAAACTGGACGATTTCCGCGTACGCGGGCGATTTGTACTTGTGTCTTGCATGTGATCGCTTCGAATTTCCATTAATTTCTTATGATTTCGGGAACAAGCTACCGTTCGCCCCGCCTCGTGTGCGCTAACATTCCTTTTATTCCCACGAACGTAGTCATATGCGTGTAGGGAATCGGACAGCTAAATTTTCCCATCTTATCCGATTTTAACCGAGTGGTTTGAATTGGACAATAAGTTACACCTCGTCGGTCGGCTATACTCGCGTGTAAGTTTACATTCATACGACACCCACCAGTTGGCTTTGTTGTTTGATTTGTACATTTCGCATATTGCATTTGTTTGGATCTGTGCTCTGTCAAAGAGATCACGAGTAAACGTGTTCACATTTTCAATCGTCAAATTGGTGTCAGTAGTATCGAGTTCTAGGTAATCCGCACTTATTTCACACCTTCTTATCCCATACTACTACACTTCACCAGATCAAATACATCTTAAATTAAGACTAAGATTAATCAATTAAACGCCTGGTCATTGAATAATTGGTCAGTTTCGGCCGTGATAACCACCAGCTAGCGTTTGTGCAATGATTGGGTTATTCCATATCAAATAGCCTCCCTGCCTATTCGTTAAAGCACGCATTGAACGAAAAAAAAATCGATTCAGTCCACAACAATTGTATAAGTTCACGAGTTTATTCCCGAACTTCCCTACCAAATTATATAAGCCTGCAGTTTGATAATATATCTAGGATCACATCAACGTATCTGTTCACGGATCATGTTTCAGTAGAATGGAAATATTAGTTTTATTATTATTTTTATATTTTGTAATGATATTGTCATTTTAGCCGATTGCCGAACACGGAATTTATGCGCAATGGAAACCTTCGAATCGCACCGTTCGGTGTGGAACACGCGGGCAGCTATCATTGCCGTGTAGTTCATGCAGCTGGTAAATTGGACAGTCGACCCCCGTATGTGTTACAACTCAACGGTGAGTTGAATCACGTGATTTGTTCATTTATCACGTGAAAACAGACAAATTTCCTTTTAAATTTCCTAAATTTCACAGAGCTTTCCAAGTTCATGGTTCTTATTCCGTTCTACATCGAAATTAATTGATCAAACTGAATTGCATCACAATTCGTATTGTTCCCGTTGTTTTATCAGTATATCCGTAGTAAATAGGTGAATTCTTTAATTATATGCCATGCATGTTCTGATCGCATGACCAGATTACAAATATTGGCCATTTACAAAATGATATTTCGCTATACATAATCATCTGCTATTCCATTTCATCTCCTCGATCCTTTTTTTTGTTCGCACTAAACAGAAGCCAAACCGCCACAGATTATTACATCGTTAAAACACGAGGATTTCAGCAAATTTGTCATGCGTGGTCGGTCTGTCGAATTGGCTTGTCCCAAGATGGGAGGTGCCTCACCGAAGAGTTCTGACGGAATACCACCTATCACCGTTTGGGGTTTCATGCCTCGACTAGGCGAACAACAACAGTCTGTGTGAGTGTAATTTGTCAAATTCCGTTTTTTTTCTTGTTTTTTTCTGCTACATCCTACATATTCGAGGATTATTGAATGCATTTTTGTTAATCTGTTTGCCGGGTTTGTCCAATTCAGTCAACAACGGAGTTTTGTGTGTGGTCCGTAAAGAACCATTGTGAACTAATGAGCCGGTAAAAGTTAGGTTGATTTTACATTCATGTTATGAGCAAGTCAAAAACGTCACATGACTGGGTTCTATTTGGCCCGGATACAATGACTAAATATAAGTACAATGTTTTGGTTTTGTTTTTTTCGAATGAAATTTTCGTAATAATCAAGTTTTTGAAACAAGAGCTCCTAAGTTGGGACCTTGCAAATCACGTGATGAAGTTGGACCACTTGTTACTAGCCTGTCTGATAGCATGCTGACCAAAGTGTTCGATTCACAATCGTTCTTCGCCGGTACTCAAAACAGTCAAGACAAGTCACAGTATAATTGGCCCAAAAATGAACTCCCCACGTTTTGGATTAGCACTTCGAAACTGCAAACTAACACGTGGCCCAATTTGCTTCGCCAAATCTACGATACTGTTCATAAGTTAGAAATTACACACACAGTAACCATACCTTTGACAATGTGAATTAATCACTGTCCAGCCAAAAGGTAATAAAAAATAGGACAAAATTGTGCGTAAAAATGAATACTCCGTGAAAGAGAACAACTGGAAAGATCCTGTCTCGTGGTTCTAGCAAACAAGAAATTTTGCACGTTTAATCAGCTCCAACAAACACTTAGCTGACCGTGACAGCTGAAAATCAATGTAACCGTTCAGAACGTCTACAGTTGAGCAACGTGAACGATAAAACGAAAGTGAAATTTAATAAAAATAGGCCAACAAATGACTGGTGACTGTACCAAATGTTTGTAAAGTAATCTGAACTAGAGACCACAGGGACAAAGCAAAAAAAGGTGAATACTAAAATCAGTATCAAAAGGAGTAAATTGGGCAGGAATAGTCTGGTATCGGAAGAGGGAACGCTAGAAGACAAGGGGAAGAAATTATCAATCAAATTTACCCCAAATCAATTCAAGTGTCAACTAACGACAAAGGTACTCCGAGTGACAAATTATTCACCGAATGATTATATATACATATGTTACTAATAACCGTTGAGACCAGCAACCGAACTTTGAAGTTCAAACAGGCATAGAACGAAGTCGGATCACCTAATAGCTTGGTAAAGCTCAGAAGCAACAAAGTAACCCGGTGTGAGGAGACGAGTGATGGGGCTCAAAACTCTCACTTTAGAGTCAACGAAGGTCTAATCCACTTGACAATGACCTGTCAAGTAGTCTGACACAAAAATGTGTCTCCCTTAAGCCCTTTGTAGTTGAACAAAGCGGTTTTCGCAGCTGAGAATGAAACGCACAGATGCCACGTTGGAAAACATCTTTGTATGACTTTGATTTAACTTCAAACTTTAGCAAACCTACTCTTGCAGTGGTCTGCCAACAGACATCTGATCTCATTTGTTTCAAAGCGGAAACAGTTTAATGTTTGTTTCTGGGCGGATAAAATGCGCCTTAATGGAAGAGTCGATCACGAAGACTTCCAACAACCCATTCTCGCCAGGCTGACGACTCAGGGAATATAAATTGTATGATGAACCCCCAGTTGTGTAAAACATCATTGGTGACCGTTTATTCTCTGGTCGACGAAAAATTTTCCCATCCAATTTCCATTTGTGGATGTGTAATGGACCGATACACTGTCCGCTACTCTCAACACTTATCAGGTGCTTAAATGTTTCAAAGTGCCGCCAGCCAAACACATTTATCGATGAGCAGTCCAAGTTCAGTTGTTTTTCATCTTTTGAAGAAAACGTGAAACGTTTATCAGAAACTTCACTCACAACTGATCAGTGGCAAGCGTTGGAACATGAAACGTTTGCGCCCTGTTCGTTTTTTTGCTATTGGTCATATGTTTCTTCACTTGTTTTTCGACTGACCGTCCCTGGGTATTGTTTGTGATCAAGTGAAAATTATTTCATTCTTGTCCGTATATGCTAGCACAAGTCGTACTTAAGGCTCAAAAGGAAGCCGTTAAGCTGATCACAGTGCGTTAAAGAGTCGTGGACAGACGAACAAATGACTGACTGACTGACTGAATGAATGAATGAATGAATGAACAATTGAGTTGATGGGTAATTTACGTTCTTCATGTTTCATACTACAATCAAATTGGAATGGAACGCCCAAACGATTTCGTATCCCTATCCGGCTCTCACAAGATTCCTTCCCGTATAAGTATGTATGTAGCCCCAACACAATGACAATCAACGAAGAGGGTGGTTGGGTGAACACTTGTAGTCTCATTACACTCCATTTGGTTAGACGAATCAAAGTAGTGAAATATACCGACAAGTCGGCAGTTGCACAAATGTGGGCATTAGTATACATGCATGCGTTAATGCACGACCGAATTGCCATTAGTGTCCCTTCGTTTAGTATCGGTATTAGTATTTGTTTGTTTACATCCACCTCACCATCATCATCATCCTCATGGTCATCATCATCATGAACTACTTACTCTCTCTCTCTCTCTCTCTCTCTCTCTCGTCTCATCATTCTGCTTCAGTGAGTCACATCACAATTCAGTTCAAAGATCCCGTCGCTACCTGCCTACCTCTCTCGTTCCATCCTTCGTGTTCGTTCTGTACACAGCTAGTGCATGGCCCCGTAGGTCACCTGGTTTGTCCCCATGGTCGATTGATCAGGACCAGGGGAAAGCGTCAATGGTAATGCCGCCACCATTGGAACTCAATGGAGCACATTAATGACTTTCCCACCTCCACCCCCTTGGTCATTACGTCCAAAAACTAAACAGTCGTGTGCCCTTTGTGCTGTTAGACCAATAGGATATCTCTGTCCGGTCGAAGTTGAAAGTGAATTCGACTTTGATAGAGAGCATGCGGTGCTCGTTACTTATCCCAAAATACATTTTGTTCTTCTTGGTTGACTAGTCAGGTGATTTATATGTTCAAATACATACGTACATACACACGCACACACGCACACACGCAAATAAATAAACACCAGTCTTGCTAATTTGTAGACCGATACATCTGGTCTAAAGGTAGGATCTAACAGGTGCACAAAATGAGGTGGGTTGACCAGAGATCAAAAGAAACGATCTAGCACTTAAGTCAGAGAAAAATCCTCATCCTTAAACATTTAGAAAAGGTTAGCCTGATTGTTGTTCCCACCCACGGATCCGAAATTGGGCAAATAAATGTGGACAGTGATTAGAATAGGACGCCAACCAGGCACTAATGGTCGCCCTGGTAAATTACTAACCCAATCTGATTTTCGCGAATCACTTTAGGCCCGCTTTAAATTCTTTGACACGACCTCATTCACTACTGTTAGCCAAGGTGAGCTTTTAGTCAGTCCCCCCCTATGGCAAATCGAAGCTTCCGAATTTGCATGGCATTGATTTTGGATACAAAACAAATTTATCACATTCACAGGGTGCGAGAGTGCGAGAGTGCGAGCGAGAGAGAGAGAGAGAGGGAGGTCGGGCCGGGCCGGGCCGGGCTGGGTAGGAGAAAGAGGAACGAAGAAAAAGAAATACCAGGTTTCAGTGGTTACCCCCTTCTGATGGCTAAGAATTGTTTTCTTTTTATCTGCCAGCTTCATCAATCGCGTTCGGGTCCGAATGACTTGAAATATTTTTAAATGTCACCTGACGATTGAATGAGTACTAATCAGTTAGAGGCGAAAAAATGGCTCGTTGCTTGATGGGTGTTCGGCGTTAGGGAAATCTGCATACAGTCGGAAATAATTGTTTCACGTTTGCCGAAAATTGACCAGACAAATGAGAAATGAGGTCTGTGTAACTTCCATTGACTTACATTCGAACCATGCAAAAGTTAGTAAAATTTCCGAATAGATTTAATTTTCTCGAACACACATTGTTTACTCCTCAGTGAAATATCGTAAAATTATTCAAAGTTTTGCCTGTTTCCATTCGAAACAATCAACGTTGCAAAAGCAACTAACCACAATTTCACGAACCTAGTCCTCATAAGGGCCGAGAAACGGATGACTTGAATCACGCAGAATTGCTAGTTCGAGTCCGCGAATAGCGCTTGATAATGATCAGGTGCATGACTACTTTGAGATTGTGAGTAGAAGTAGTTAGATGCTTTCGAAATCACTTCACAATTAAATGCTCGGCTGTCTAACTAAACAGATCAGGGAGACAGTTATTATACCGAGTTTTCAAACAAGTTTGGATGTGATTTGAAATGCAATGAAAATTCACCTCACGAAATTGTGGTGAATCTCTGAATCCAAGACAACCAGGTCATCAATCACACAAAACATGACCAAGTAAAATGGTGTCCCAATCTTGGCAACTCATTCAAGGCCATTATGAGAAAGAGGATTTTTTGGGACGTTCTATCACCTGGTCATTCTTATTTGCAAATCTGATTAATTCGGACAATAAGAATGGTAGAGAGTCTATCCTCATTTTGGGAATTGAGTATTCACCTCCTTCCATTCACTTCCCCGACCCACTCCTCTTGTCTGTTAAATCGGTTGTCATGTGACTAGTCATCCAATTTGATTTCTACTTAGTTTTCAAAAATTGTTCGAGTGATCGGAGTTATTACAGTACGTGCACACGCAAATGCATCCAAACGATCCTAAAAGTAGTGTTTAGAACTATATTTCCTTGTGTCGAGCAAAACATCGAGTTCACTTCGAAATCTAATCATTCATTGCACGAATCTGAACAACAAAGACATTACGATAGATTTTTACAACTTACCCAAAGACTAGTTCAATTCTATCCGGTATAACAGTAGCCAAGTTCAACTTGCATAATTCTCGCTGCCTTTAAGTGTACTCGAAGAGAACAGTCAATCTCTGAAGTCGAACACAATTTGGAGCCTAACTTGTCATTTCTAGCAATGTTTCGAAACTATGTCGAAATTATTCGTTTATCTTACTTGTTATGCTCTCGTTTCTATGGGCCCGAAACGTGATCCATCCCGCATGGGCACATTTGTGACTGCGTGCTGTATGGTGCTACGTACGCATGGCTCTGCAACTCGCGGCAGATGTACTCTTGCGAAGTTTCGTAAAACAGAGGCCTGTTCTTTACCAGTTCCGAACAATTGTAACATAATTCGGAAATAGCGTAGGAAATGGTGCAGAACCCCCCTGGCGAGAGTACATGGCTCTTCCGAACAAAGACTTTTGTCGATCTCAAAGGGATCTAATTTTGAGAATAGAATGCTCTACTATATATATATATATATATATATATACTCATGACAAGTAAATGTTTGTTCCAAATATTTACGAATTCCGTGCTAATGACTTAACTGTTAGAACGAGTATGTCTTTGAACACCTTCCCAGTGAAGCCGAGTACAGAAGGATGGCGAAGCATGTATGAGTAGCGACAGTAAGTGCGAAATCGGTGGTATGCTTCCACGGGGAATATTGTCCATCCATCCGTAAACGAACCATTCTACTTACAACCAGATAGAGATGCATTTCACGTCATGCCTATGCAAAGAATAAGTCTATTCTATTAGTGCATTCATTAGGGATTCACGATTACTTATTATTAATTATTTTGTACATACGCGAATTAAAGTAGTTTGCCATTGAAACCATGACAGAGGGCGAAAACATTGAACAGAAAAGGAGAAAAAAATGAAACAACGCGCAGAGTTCTTCTATTCTCCATCCTCACATCACTGACCATCCGTCGGGATCCGTGAGTCCTCTGTGGGCTTGAGTTGACCCGGTTGCACTGATCTGTTCAGATATGAAATGAATGAATTATCGTTCGGTCGTATCATTAGATGAATGATGCGTGGCCAACTTTCCGCATGCCAGTAGTTGCCTTTTACTGTCCAGTTTGATGATTTTATAAGGTTTTAGAAAGCTGCCCGGGTAACGTACGCTATGAAAGCATCCACTGTCATGATCACGTGAATAAGAGACGCGTCATCGAAATCGATCACACAGATCGGTGTCGACTGTCACGGTGCTGTCAGTTCGGCAAGATGAACATGCAGTTTTACACAAATTCCTGCTAGTTTGATTGTAATTTGGAGAAACGAATCGAACCAATAAACGAGTCACTCATTGTGAGCCTTCATACAAAAGCGGCAGTGTCGCAGTTCTAGAGGGCCAAAATCATAAAAATCCGTGAGCTACCCGTCAGCATTAGGATGGGCGGAGAATTCCTCATTGTGGCTTAGGCAACGATATCATCTAATCTCGTGTTACTAACACATGTCAAGTAACCAAGCTCTGTAGGTCATGTCCAAGGTCTTTGTCGAGCTTAGGCTACTTGTAGAGAAGTCATCTATCAATAGGGATCGATTGCTATGGTCTAGCGGCCCGTGGCCTTGCTAATCAGTGACGGATAGGTAAAATATCGTGTGGTGATGTGCAACATAGCGCTGATTACCTGCCGGGTAGCTAAACCAAGCCAGACGACCTCCGTAAACTTTACTTGGTCGCATGCGGAAAGACAACTTTTAGGTCCAGTAGCTCGGCTAGATTGGTTCGAATAACTTCACAGTCACGTTTTGGGAAAAGTCCACTGCCTTCGTCTGACAGCTGGCGACAATGCAACATATTTTTCCATGATATTTAACCATGTCAACATCTAGATTAGACAACGATTGTTTATACATTGTTAATGATTCCTGGTTAGGAGCAGACAATTGTAAAGCACTTTTAAATTTTTCATTTAGTGGGTTGAATGCAGACAGTGCCAGATCAGTCCATTGCATTTAGTCTTCTGCCACTCAAATCGAGCAGTATTCTTTTTGACATCAGGTAACTGTGCCGTCGATGAGATCCATAGCAGGGAGAAAATGCATACAGCACTTTCATGTATGAGCACCAATCTTTCCGTGATATCGCCAACCGTTCGTTAGGACGTCAGAGAAAATAGTAAAGTCAAATTTAAATTATTCAGTGGGACAGTTAATATACCCCTCCAGTTTGACTGAGACTCGTTGTACTTGTCATTCTTTCAACGTCACAGTATTCGTGACTGAATTGTGTTAGTTTCAGCAAAAGCTTCGTTTGATGTGCACCAACAAATCGCATGATCACAAATATCGATCGATGAGATTGCGACCATTAGACCTCCCAGAGCGACCGATCTCTTGCGCTACATTAAGTTCATCCGACGAAAGGTGAAATGCCAACAGAAAATTCGTTTTGAATTCGGTTGTCGGATATCGTGTGGTCAAATAGCCAAGACATGTGGACCAACCACTGTATACTACTGGGTCGCTTTCTTTAAGCGGTAAAAATATTAGATTTAATGGGAAAATCGTTTTGAACTCTTTAAAAAAACATCTGATGGCTTTTCATCAATATTGCGTTGGTTTTTGTTATTGGAGGGAGAAATGCAAGCGATGGAATATCTTACGAACATGTGTTCTGTTCAACTCTCGAAATTCCGAATACCACACATCTATTTCACTTCAGCTAAGCTCTTGATCACTGATGTTAGAACTTGAGTAGCTAACATGAACCAGACAGAAGCATAAAACGTACAGTCTTTCGACTCATTTATTTTTTGTACAACGAATGAAAAAAAACACTTCTGAAGAGTGTCCGTGGCCAATGATTTCATATGTTGAAGTGATCGGTACCGACAGGGTTCGAATCCGAGGTATTCACGTCCATATCCTATGATTTTGACCGCTTGATAATTGCGGGTGTTCGAAGTACGTAGGGTTGCAGTTTGGATGAAGTTGAATAGAAACCACCGGGTAAGTTGTTTGGGCTGAGACAGTGAAGTTTAAGAAATTCATACTGGTAGTTACCAGTTACGATGGTCGTCAACCAAGAACTGCTAATCGAGCATCGTGTTATTTTCGATGGTCTCCATTTGTTATTTGTTTTGTTAAAAAACTCATTTACACTTGTCATTTCTCAATTCCGGGATAAATTGCTCCACTTACTTACAAATCAAATGTTTCACCGATATGTACACGTGTGAATCCAATCATTTGTGTTATCAGAACGATGGAATATTACGAAAACTAAATGTGTATCAAGTAAACTGATACAAGTTTTTCGACTAAACGGTCTCATGTTCCCATGTTTCTATTTTTGTATTTCTAATTGACTATTATGATCTATTAGTATTAGTGTCACTGTTTCATAGATGTATTGTTAATCGCCTTACCTTTTTGGTTTTCTTATCACACAACACACGCGTTTGTCCCAATCGCCATTGCTCGCATTTTTCAACTACGAAACGCGAATGTCCATTCGGATCGGATGGGATTGTTGATGTGCATGGGATTTCATACATTCTCGTATAGTTCCGCTTTGAACGGAGTTCACCTATTAGATTCCGATTCCAAATTGGCAATCACTAACTTTGATCATCATCACGCGAATTATTACACTTGCGAGACCAGTTGGCCCGGATCGACTGAAAAGTTTGTTTTCCTATTCCAAGTCGAAATGGCCAGTAAGTTCTGAGTACTTTTCATTCGCATATTCCTTCTTTCTTATCAACCTTTCCGTCCATCACCGATACTCTTGTATCACAACCTCGTCACGTGACCCTTATTTCGACTATCCTATATCTTACATCCAACTTCATGTTTTTTGAACGTAGCTATCTTTACCGAGTTGATTTGGTTGTTACTGGAATGTTTACAAACAATATGAGGTACTGTTAATAATGGGATGGCTATTTGTTTTGCAATCACGAAATGAACAATCAGAAATCTGTGAAGATGATACTGTCACGCATACGCTTTGCAACCGTACATTACGCATTGTTTCATTGCCCATTTATCACAACAAAAATGTCCAGTGGGAACAGATTGCGTCAATTTCATAATCATACGTTACGTTTGCATATTGTTCATTTTGAAATTGCTACACTTGGTTACCACTCCAGTGGACTGGTGAATAAGATAAGATCTTTGACAAATTTTTATCCGTAGAAAATAAGACCATAATACGGTCGTTTTGTGCAAGTAAAAATACTTTATTACTACCTAATTTACAACAAATTCGCCGAGTTCAGTAGCTTTTTACGAACATCAGATTTGAGAGTTCACCACATCAAATCGTCAATCACAATATTATCGGTATGGATACCTCACGGTATTGTGCCGTCCTAATCCGACCTGAAATACAACTAACTTGCGCTTCAGTTTTACTTCAGTCCAAATAAAATGCGCCTATAATTCTGTAGTGTGAACTAAATGCAACGGCCGACCCGAGTGGAATTGAGATTCGTTATTCGCACATTTCTTGCTTTCTGTTTCGTGATCTCAGTGATGTGTTCTGATCGAACCTGACCTTTCAACGGAAATACTAGGTTGGTGAAAACTGATCTGAGACACAGTTCATTTAATCAACCGCAGAAAATCATATTCAAATTAGTGGCAAGTTTTCACCAGTCGACACGATAAATGTACGCATTTGGTTGCCAGGGCTGCTTACAGAGCAGTTTTGAACTAGAATGCAAATGAAATTCAGGGTGAAACATTGGAAATCACAAGCACGAATGCATTGTGAATGGTGAACATGCTTTTGAGTGTCAGTCCAAGTAATGTGATGTTATGCTGTTTCAATGATTATCATAGAATCCAAATTTGAGTGCGATTCGAGTTGTGATTTGTTGGATATGCATGCCGATGGTTAGTGGTCAGTGGTTATCCAGTTGATAAGGCAATCGCCGTTCAAAACAATTCGGAGACCTACCGATGACTTTGGTGATAGATAAGAATTCATATATATGTCTATATAATATATATATTACCAAAATCGAATTTATGGCGACAGGAGTGTGCATGGAAGCTCTTCGTCGAAGAGTCTGCAGAAGAACCACAACTGTGATTCGTTGATAATTCTTTGTCAGTTGGGCTGAGCCAACCTTAGGAACGAGGGCAGAATGCCCCAGAATATACGTATGTATATATAGAAGCAGGAAGTAGTATCTGGATGCGTGAACAAAATTTGCCCGGGAGCACACGACCGGTTTCGCGGTTATTGTCGCTCGTCAGGTATGCGTACCCGATGCTCTCTTGTCCAAACATCCACATACTTGTACACTCCGAATTGATTGATATTTCTCACCAGAATCGAATCTGTAGCAACAGGAGTGTGTATGGAAGCATATATATATATATATATCTTCCCGAAAAATGACTGTCAGTTTGGCTTGAGAAAGTCTATTCACGCTAACCGGGAGAGAGATCTTCCCGATTTGGCAGTGGCATTGCGATTTTGATACAAAAACAAAATTTATCACATTCACCAGGGTGGCGAGAGTGCGAGAGTGCGAGCGAGAGAGAGAGTAGAGTAGGGAGGTCGGCCGGGCCGGGCCGGGCTGGGTTAGGAAGGTAAAGGAGGAATCGAAGAAAAAGAAATACCAGAGGTTCATGGTTACCTCTTCTGATGGCGTAAAGAATTGTTTTTTCTTTTTATCGCCAGCCTTCACAATCGCGTTCGGGTCCGATATGACTTGAAGATTTGGTAAATTGCTACCGATGATCGACTCGGTGAATGAGTATCTTAATCAGCTTAGAGTCGCGAGTAGAATTGGTTCTTCGTTGCTGTGATGGGTTGTTCGGAGTTAGGGAAATCTTGCGCAGTACAGTTCCGGAAATAATAATGTTTCCTCGTTTTGCCGAAAAATTGACCAGAAACAAATGAGAAATGAGGTCTGTGTAACTTCCCGATTGACTTACATTTCGATACCTGCAATAAGTTAGTGAAAATTTCCGAATAGATTTAATTTTCTGAACACACATTGTTTACTCCTCAAAGCTGAATAATCGTAAAATTATTCAAAGATAGTTTTGCCTGTTTCCATTCGAACCATCAACGTTGCCAAAGCAACTAACCACAATTTCACGAACCTTAGTCCTGCATAGAGGCCGAGAAAACGGATGACTTCGAATCACGCAGAATTGCTAGCTTCGAGTCCGGCGAATAGCGCTTGATTAATGATCAGGTGCATACTACTTGTGCAGACTTGTGAGTAAGAAGTAGTTAGATGCTTTCGCAATCACTTCACAATTAAATGCTCGGCTGTCTACTAAACAGATCAAGGGAGAACAGTTATTATACCGAGTTTTTTCTAAACAGTTTGATGTGCATTTGAAATGCAATGAATTCACTAGCTCACGAACTTGTGGTGAATCTCTGAATCCAAGACTAACCGGTCATCAATCACACAAAAACCAATGACCAAGTAAATGGTGTCCAATCTTGGCACTCATTCAAGCATTATGAGAAAGAGGATTTTTTGGGACGTTTATCCACCTGTCCATTCCTATTTGCAAATCTGATTTAATCGGACAATAAGAATGGTAGAGAGTCTATCCCTCGAATTTTTGCGGAATGAGTATTCACCTCCTTCCTATTCATTCCCCCGACCCACTCCTCTTGTCTGTTAAATCGGTTGTCCACATGTGACTAGTCAATCCAATTTGATTTCTACTTTAAGTTTTTCAAAAATTTGTCGAGTATCGAGGTTATTACAGTTACGTGCACACGCCCAAATGCATCCAACGATCCTAAAAGTAGTGTTTAGACCATATATTCTTGTGCGAGCAAAAAACATCGAGTTCACTTCGAAATCTAATCATCTCAATTGCAACGAATCTGAATCAACAAAGGACATTACGATTAGATTTTTACAACTTACGCCAAAGACTAGTTCAATTCTATCCGTGATAACAGTAGCCCAGTTCAACTTGCCATAATCTCGCTGCCTTTAAGTGGTACTCGAAGAGAACAGTCCAATTCTCTGAAGTCGCGAACGACAATTTTGAGCTAACTTGTCATTTCTAGCAATGTTTCGAAAACCTATGGGTCGAAATTATCGTTTATTCTTACTTGTTATGCTCTCGTTCTATGGGCCCGAAACGTGATCCATCCCGCATGGGCGCACTTTCGTGGACTGCGTGCTGTATGGGCTGACGTACCGCATGGCTCTGCAATTGCGCGGCAGATGTACTCTTGCGAAGTTCGTAAACAGAGGCACTGTTCTTTACCCCAGCTTCCCGAACAATTTGTAACATAATGTCGAAATAGCGTAGGAAATGTGCAGAACCCCCCTGGCGAAGTACATGGCTCTTTCCGAACAAAGACTTTGTCGATCTCAAAGGGATCTAATTTTGAGAAATAGAATGCTCTACTATATATATATATACCATGACAAGTAAATGATTGTTCCAAATATTTACGAAATTCCGTGCTAATGACTTAACTGTTCGAACGAGTATGTCTTTGAACAACCTTCCCAGTGAAGCCGAGTACAAGAAGGATGGCGAAGCATGTAGAGTAGCGACAGTAGTGCGAAATCGGTAGGTATGCTCGACGGGAATATTGTCCATGCCCTCCGTAAACGAACGAAATTCTACTTACAACCAGATAGAGATGCACTTTCACGTCATGCCTATGCAAAATAATCTATTCTAATTAGTGCATTCATTTAGGGACTTCACGATACTTATTATTAAATTATTTGTACATACGCGCGAATTAAAAGTATTTGCCATTGAAACCATGAACAGGAGCGAAAAACATTGAACAGAAAAGGAGAAAAAAATGAAATCAACGCGCAGAGTTCTTCTATCTCCATCCTCAACATCAAAACTTGAGCCATCCGTCGGGATCCGTGAGTCCTCGTGGGCTTTGAGTTGGATCCCGGTTGCATCTGATCTGTTCAGATATGCATACTGAATGAATATCGTTCGGTCGTAAGATCATTAGATGAATGATGCGTGGCCAAACTTTCCGGCATGCCAGTAGTTGCCTTTTACTGGTCGAGTTTGACTCGATTTCATTAAGGTTTTTTTTTTAGAAAAAAAAAAGCCCCGCTGCCCGGTAACGTACGCTATGAAAAGCATCCACTGTCAATGATCAGCGTGGAATAAGCAGACGCGTCATCGAAATCGATCACACAGATCGGTGTCGGACTGTCAAGGTGCTTGTCCAGTTCGGCAAGATGATCATGCAGTTTTAACACAAATTCCCTCGCTAGTTTTGATTGTAATTTGGAGAAACGAATCGATACCAATAAACGAGTCCACTCATTGTGAGCCTTCATACGAAAAGCGGCAGTGTCGCAAGTTCTAATGAGGGCCAAAATCCATAAAAAATCCGTGAGCTACCCGTACAGCATTAGGATGGGCGGAAGAATCCTCATTGTGGCTTAGGCAACGCCTATCATCTAATCTCGTGTTACTAACACATCAAGTACACGCAAGCCTTAGGTCATGTCCAAGGTCCTTTGTCGAGCTTAGGCTACCTTTGTAGAGAGTCATCTATCAATAGGGGATCGATTGCTATGGTCTACAGCGGCCCCGTGCGCTGCTAATCGAGTGACGGATAGGTAATATCGTGGTGTGATGTGCAACATAGCGGCCTGATTATCCGTGCGGGGTAGCGTAAATCCAACCAGACGGACCTCCCGTAAACTTTACTTGTCGCTATGCGGAAAAGACAAAACTTTTAGTCCGCAGTAGCTCGGCTAGAAGATTGGGTTCGAGATTAACTTCACAGGTCACGTTTGAGGGAAAAGTCCACTGCTTCGTCTGACAGCTGGCGACGAATGCAACATATTTTTCCATGATATTGTTAACGCATGTTCAACATCTAGATTAGACAACGATTGTGTTATACATTGTAATGATTCCTGGTTTAGGAGCAGACAATTGGTAAAGCACTTTTAAAAATTTCATTTAGTGGGTGAATGCAGCACAGTGCCAGATCAGTCATTGCATTTAGTGCTTCTGCCACCTCAAATCGAGCAGTATTCTTTTTGAACATTCAGGTAACTGTGCCGTCGATGGAGATCCATCCGCAGGAGAAAATCGCATACAGCACTTTCATTGTATGGAGGCACCCATCTTTCCGTGATATCGCCAACCGTTCGTTATGAGCGTCAGAGAAAATAGTTAAAGTCCAAAATTTAAATTATTACAGTGGGACAGTTAATATACCCTGCACGTTTGGACTGAGACTGCGTGTACTTGTCCATTCTTGCCATACGTCACAGTATTGCGCGGAACTGAATTGTGTTAGTTTCAGCAAAAGCTTCGTTTGATGTGCGCACCCATACAACAATCGCGATGATCACGAAAATATCGATCGATGAGATTGCGACATTAGTACCTCACCAGAGCGATCCTTCGATCTCTTGCAGGCTACAGTTTAAGTTCATCCGACGAAGAGGGTGAATCAAAACAGTAAATATTCGTTTTGAATTCGGTTGTCGATATCGTGTGGTCAAATAGCCAAGACATTTGTGGACCAAACCCTGTATACTACTGGGTCGCCTTTTCTTTAAGTCGGCTAAAAATAGCTGTAGATGTTAATGGAAAATCGTTTTGACTCTTTAATAAAAAAACATCTGAGTGGCTTTCATCACATCATTGCGTGTGGTTTTGTATTGAGGGAGCAAATCGCAAGCGATGGAATATTTTACGAGACATGTGTTGCTGTTCAAGCTGCTCTGAAATTCCGAATACCTCGACGACATGCTTATTTGTCACTGTCAGCTAAGCTCTTGATCACTGAGTTAGAACTTGAGTAAGCCTACATGAAACCAGACAGAAGCTAGATACGTACAGTCTTGTCGACTCATTTATTTTTTGTACAACGAATGACAAAAAACACTTTCTGAAGAGTGTCCCGTGGGCAATGATTTCAATAGTGTTGAAGTGAATCGGTACCGACAGGTTCGAATCCCGAGTAATTCCAACGTCCATACTCCTATGAATTTTGACCGCTTTGATCAATGCGGGTGTATTCGCAGGTACGTAGGTTGCAGGTTTGGAATGAAGTTGAGAATAGAAAACCACCGGTTAAAGTTGTTTGGGCTGAGACAGTAGAAGTTTAAGAAAATTTCATACTCGGTAGTTACCAGTTACGACTGTGCGTCAACCGAAGAACTTGCTCAGTTCGAACGCCCATCGTGTTATTTTCGATGGCCTCCATTTGTATTTTGGGGGGTTTTGTTAAAAAACTCATTTACACTTGTCATTCTTCAAATCGGGATAAATTGTACTCCACTTACTTACAAATCAAAAGTTTCACCGATATGTAACAGCGTGTGAAATCCAAATTCATTCTTGTGTATCGAGAACGATGGAATATTACGAAAACTAAATGTGTGTCAAGTAAACTGATACAAGTTTTTCGACTAAACCGGGTCTCATGATTCCCCATGTGTCTATTTGTGTAATTTCTAATTGATCGAGTGTATGATCTATTTAGTGATTTAGTGTCACTGTTTCATAGATGTTATTGTTAAGTCCGCTTAGCCTTGTTGGTTTTCTAGTCACACAACAGCACGGCGTTTGTCCCAGATCGCCATTGCTGCGGCATTTTTCAACTGACGGAAAGCGGAGTGATGTCCATGTCGGATCGATGGAATTGTTGGAGTGTGCTATGGGATTTCAAGCAGTTCTCCGTATAAGTTCCGCTTTGAAGCGGAGTTCACCTATTGAGATTCCGATTCCAAATTGCAATCACTAATTTGATCATCATCACAGCGAATTATTTACTACTTGGCGAGATCAGTTGGCTCCGATCGGACTGAAAAGTCTTGTTTTCCCTATTCCAATTCGAAATGCCAGTACAGTTCTGAAGTACTTTTTCATTCGCCATATTTCTTCTTTCTATCCACCTTTCGTCCATCCACTCGATACTCTTGGTATCACAAACCTCAGTCAGAGCGTGACCTTATTTCGAACTATCCTATATCTTACAGTCCAACTTCATGTTTTTTTGAACGTAAGCTATCGTTTACCGAGTTGATTTGGGTTTTGAAGCTGGAAGCTGTTTACAAACAATAATAGGTACTTGTTAATAATGGGAAGGCTATTTGTTTTTGCAATGCACGAAATGAACAAATCAAAAATCTTGTGAAGATGATACTGTCACGCAATACGCTTTGCAATCCGTAACATTACGCATTGTTTTCATTGCTCAATTTATCACAACAAAAATGTCCAGTGGGTAAAGATTGCGTCAATTTCATAATCCATACGTTCGTTTGCTATCTGTGTTCATTTGAAATTGCTACAACTTGGTTACCACTCCAGTGGACTGGTAATAAGATAGAATCTTTGACAAATTTTTATCCGTAGAAAATAATACCATAATACGGTCCGTTTTGTTGCAAGTAAAAACTTATTACTACCTCTATTTACAACAAATTCGCCGAGTTCAGTAGCTTTTTAGTAAACATCAGATTTGAGAGTTCAGCCACATCAAATCGTCATCACAATTATTAATCGAGTATGGAATACCTCACGGTTTTGTGCCGTCCAATCCGACCTGAAAATAACAACTAACTTGCGCTTTCAGTTTTTACTTCAAGTCCAAATAAAAATGCGCTCTATAATTCTGTAGTGTGGGAAAACTAAATGCAACGGCCCGACCCGCGTGGAATTGAGCATTCGTTTATTCGCACATTTTCTTGCTTTCTGTTTCGTGATCTCAGTGATGTGGTTCTGATCGAACCTGACCTTTCAACGGAAATACTAGGTTGGTGAAAACTGACTGAGACACAGTTCATATTAATCAACCGCAGAAAATCATATTCAAATTAGTGGCAAGTTTTTCACCAGTCGACACGAATAAATGTATTCGCATTTGGTTGCCAGGGCTGATTACAGATGCGTTTTGAACTAGAATGCAATGAAATTGCAGGGTGAAACATGGAAATCACAAGCACCGAATGCATTGTGAATGGTGAACATGCTTTTGAGTGTCAGTCCAAGTAATGTGATTTATGCTGTGTTTCAATGATTATCAGAAAATCCACATTTGATGCGATTCGAGTTGTGATTTGTTGGAATGCATGCCGGATGGTTAGTGGTAGTGGTTATGCAGTGGGATAAGGCAATCGCCGTTTCAAAACAATTCGGAGAAACCTACCGATGAACTTTGCGTGATAGATAAGAATTCATATATATATATATATTTATATATATATAATATATATTACCAAAATCGATGTTGTGGCGTCAGGAGTGTGCATGGAAGCTCTTCGTCGAAGAGTCTGCAGAAGAACCACAACTGTGATTCGTTGATAATTCTTTGTCATTTGGGCTGAGCCAGCCTTAGGAACGAGGGCAGAATGCCCCAGAATATACACATCTATATATATATATATATATGTATATATATATATATGATCGTTCCACATCAGTTTGAGAACAAGTGTGGCATCTACGCCACAACAAGGAAATGTGTGACGGATGAGGTGACCAGCCGTACAGACGATTTTTTTCTGTTACCTTAAAAGTCCTAGGGGTTTTCTAATCTATTTTCCATTTGTTTTATGAGGAAACGGAAATCAACAAATGGGTCATGCAGCATTCGCGCCAATTATTTCAATTTTGAGCGGTAATCAAGAAAGTGGAATGCACTGACCAAAACCAGAATCGACGCCTACTTCTGCGTACCTCTACGCCATGTCACAGCTTGACCACTGTGCTGCCTCTCCCGGCCCTGTCAATTAAATGCACAAAGAGCATTGAGAACA
>LUCM01011645.1:126016-160755 GCA_008360955.1 Fasciolopsis buskii | reverse complement strand
TTGAGAGACAAGCAATGAACAGGCATATGCAAAATGTGTTTCATTTATCCGGGGCAGTGCAAGACGGTTACCTCGGTCAGATTGTGACTGTTACTGGTCAACACACGAAGGCGAATCTCGTCATTACTCATCCGATGTAACGACCGAACTCGAGCAACATTTCAGAGAAGTCGGTGATCGAACAACTTCGATGAATCAGATCCTACAACAAGAAAAAAAACATTACAAACTTTTAAGCGAAAGCCACATGTCATGGCGTTGTCACGTGTTGCTGGTCCACAACAATTGCCCTGGCTGTCACAGATCGATATCGGATCACTTTTCCAACAGCGACATCAGCTGCAGTCAGGCTCCCGTGATACTTATCATTGTAGAATTGATCCAACTGTAAAAATTCTCCAATCTCGGCGGGATTGTGGATGTCGGTTGATTCATTTCGAAATCTTGCCTTGGAAGTCACATTTCCGAAAGTTCGCTGTGATGGATTTCATATGCGTGTGTACTCTGGACAAGTAACCACTGATCCCTAGGTGAAGTGTCCGAACACTATTCCATGAGGCCTCGTAGTTCAGCTGGCCGTGCACACGCGGGTTGCATCCACAAGTCAACCGAAACTGTCTCATGCTTAATACTATAGACTACTAGCTGATCACTAAAGCGTTGGGAAAATGCCTTTCATTGTGAATGTGCCACATAGCCCATTTTAATATCTCCATCATTATAAGTTCCAGCGCATGTTTAGTTGCCCATGTACCATCCGTTCATTGGAACAATATCGCCAGGATACTCCAATTTAAAAAATCTGTTACCCGGATCAGTTTAAATTCAATTTTTTTTTTAAAGGATGGAGCGTTCCGCACTAAATCTCCGGTGTCAAAGTTGCTGACAAATGGGGATATCCGGGTAACTTGTTGTACTAAACTGGTGAAAGATAGCTCGAAACGTCATTTAGACTTGATACGCGGTTATTCATTTGTTCGAGGGCCAACACACTTCTCAGATTCACCATCCTTTCACAAGCAATAAATTGGTACTGACCTATAGACCAAGTCGAAGGATGTGCGAATGTCTTGGAACTCAGTGGCCGTTTGCCTTTGGAATGCACCACGGTCCTTCGGGAACTACCGGAGAGTAAAGATGTGGTAGATACTCCCGCTACGGTGAAGGTGCAAGCCCTCCCTAGAGATGCAGCATGCAACAATTCCGTTCTAAAAGACGGGATTGGTCTGGAATAGGAAACGTTTAAGAAATCGTCATCATCATCTCAAACAAAATGCGATCTCATATATTTTTATGCTACTAGAAGTTTCAGTTTACTGTTTGTCAGCATTCCCACCACTGTGGTATTTAAGGCTATAGTGCATACTCTGTCCATCGCATGCATGTATGAAGCATGTAGTTAATAAACTAAGATAGTATAGTTTCAAAGTGATCGTTTTATGATTTTCAGTGACTGTTATCTCTTTCATAAACTTTGACACTCTTGATTTCCCGTGTCGTAGGGCTTATCAATTTCGTGTTCAAGTTCGGACAGATGATTTACACTTTTTCGTCAACGTTTTCTCGTCCTTGAAGCAGCTTTTCAGTGTTGTTAGGGCAACTGATCTAAAACCAATTCATCGGAGCAGAGGAAAGACCTTAGCGTCAAATTACTAGCATTCGAGCTAGCAAAAAATTATCAACGAATCACAATTGTGATTCTTCAGTTGGGCTCTTCAATGAAGAGTTTCTATCCGCAGTCCTGATGATAGAAATTTGGTTCTGGTTAGGCATGCCAATTCGAAGTGCACAACTATACGAATGTTTGGACAGGAGAATACCGGCTGTGTATTCCTACTTATATATATATATATATATATATAGAAGCAGGAAGTAGTATGTGGATGCGTGACGAAAATTTGGCCGGGAGCACATGACCGGTTTCGCGGTTATTGTCGCTCGTGAGGTATGCGTACCCGATGCTCTCTTGTCCAAACATCCACATACTTGTACACTCCGAATTGATTGATATTTGTCACCAGAATCGAATGTGTAGCAACAGGAGTGTGTATGGAAGCATATATATATACATATATATATATATATATCTTCCCGAAAAATGACTGTCAGTTTGGCTTGAGAAAGTCTATTCACGCTAACCGGGACATTGACTTGTTATCACTTCAGATGAAAATACTGCCCCGCTGGCCAACACATGTTATTATGTCACATAAAATCTCCAAATGCTTGCGAAAGTCAGTACGGCGAACACTTATAACTTATATGAATGTCTACTTTCACAATACAATCTTTCTTTTAATTGTGAATGATATAATGTTAATAATACAGCGTTGTTGGTAGATGTAATGCGCCTACATTTCGACTACCGTGAGTAGTCTTTCTCAAGGCAAGTTTTACAATCCAATCAAAACTTGCCTTGAGAAAGACTACTCACGGTAGTCGAAACGTTGGTGCATTACACCTACCAACAAGGCTGTGTTATTGACATTATATCATTCACAATTTAAACCAATACATGGCGCATCGATTTTTCGATACAATCCTTCGATCCGATTTTCGAAGTCTCGAAAAAGGACCCAACTGGCTACAATTCATCCTCACTTTCTATCCACCCACCCACCCATCTCTCTCTCTCTCTCCCTTTCTCTCGTTCTTCCTCTCGTTCTATCTGTGCTTCTTCGTCGATTATCCCTTACAGCACTGTATACGCCAAAGCGTTCTGATTTTTCTCCACGACTGAAAAAGAATCAGCCCTACGTCGTTCAGATTGGAGCGGATGCCGAACTACGCTACTACTCGGATCAATCACCGACAACCTCGTTTGCCACGGACCACATGTCCAATCCGGCACCGATACTCCAGTAAGTTTTGCTTGTTTTTTGCATATTTGATCCAATCATTACCCATTCCTAAACAATTCCTTACAATTGCCCAATCAGGTAAATGACCATTGATGGTCACCTTGAAAGAGTCAGATGTTCGACTGACTACCTTTGTGATAGTGGACGGGAATTCATCGTCATTTGGCTCGTTGATATGCCTAACCTACAACACTTCAATTTCCATAGGATCTCGTCTTATTCTACTCACGGTGGACCATGTCCAATGGGACATCCTCTTTTCACTGCACTCATTTTAAAAACGTAGTGAAAAACTGTTTGACTGACATCACTCATTGAACTACCCTCATGAAGTATAATGCTTACTGGAGTTCACTGAGCGCACTGTCTATGTCAACGTGCGTATAAATAGTTCAACTACCACTAAAACATACATTCTGAGCGAAATATGTACAATGACTGTAGATTGGAATATGCTCTGGCATTTACAAACAAGCAACGTTCGTATTACACTGGAAATGTCTTCGATTGTACTGCTGGAGAGTGGCCGAAGCTCAGGTGCGACATTTCGACAGATGCGTTCCTTCAAATTGACACCACAAGATAGTATCGCACCGTTTTCATAATTTATTACTATGATTTGTGATTGAAATTGTGATTGCCAAATAAAAATGATCAATCTTCAAAAAAGGTCAAACTTATCTGAATTAGGTGTCCGATAAAAGCGGACTCAGAGGGAAGTTTCATTTCCCGAGTGTGATGTTTTTAATGATCTGCTACGTGAACGAGTACAGTGAAAGGGCATGTTCCATAGACGCTCAGGCTCACTATTATTCGGGAGTATAGCTCTTCCCATACTAGCCTTGAGACTTGCATTGGCATAGAGCTGTATAAAGTCTCATTAATTCGGGCCTGCCAATGAGCCAGACGACAACCGGTTACCGTCTACCGTCAGAATTACCAGTGGCGGTTCAGATATTCTAACCTGTGATCTTCTCGGGTCTATAGATGTTTAATTTACTCAACCATTGCCGATCAACACGAGGTAGTAAAGTGTCACTGCTAATGACTCCAGGGCAATTTTTCCGTATGCAACTGAAAGACCGGCTTTGTTTAGTTTGTTCGGCTACTGACTATTCCGTTATGATAAAATTCTTACCCCTTTGAGCCTGTCGTTCTATCAGCCAAGCTGGGCTGACAGTCAGTTTGACGTATTATCCCAGTTACACTTTATTTTCAACGAGCAAATTGGACATAGTCGATTTTCATCTGTTGAAAATGTAAAAAAACTTTGTTAAATATCGTCATTCGTAGAGAATGAACAAAAAAAGTAGCAAAAGAATCGATCAGGCTTCCTTTCTATAGGAGCGTAAAATACGTGCACGAGAACTTGCCATTGGATAACATGTGGTGTGACGTGGCTTTTCGATGTTTCGATCGATCTTCAAATCTAGGCCGGTAACAGCACGATCGTTCAAACGGTGCCTCGTCGAATGTAGCGAATACCATTAAAAAATATCTTTTTCCGAAACAGAGAGAGACTAGCATTGATGACTAAGCAACATCATCCTGATTGTCTTCAGTACTTTTTGTTATTCTCGTCGTCACTGCTGTTATGGTCGCCATCGTTGTTGTTGTTGTTGTTGTTGTTGTTGTTGTTGTTGTTGTTGTTGTTGTTGTTGTTTCTGCTGACAATGATGGCGATTTCATTATCCAAGTAATTACAAGTGAACTTAATGATTATTTTGCTATTTTGACCAGTCCAGTTTAAGTATCAAATAAGTAGCATAGAATTAGAGTCCGTCTAACCCCCTGATAGCTCGAATTGGAGTATAGAAAAAGTGAGAGTACGAAGTTGGGGATGATAAAGCGTCAGGCTGATGGTGCATTGAGAAGGAAGAAAAAACAGATTTCTTCAGATCTATCTTTGCCCTTAAATGAGTGCAAGATGACATACAAACAAACTCGGAGAATTTTATATACTAAATTGTCTGAATTGCGACATCAAACTCCCTCCAACAATAGGATCATCAAATACCGAACATCCGAGTGGGCAAGTGAATGAGTCGGTCAGAGTGGGAGTGAGGGTGGGGATAGGGGGTGAGGGTGGGGTGAGTGATGCTAGGTAACAAGACAGACGATGAGGGGAGAAGTGTATCGGCAATCACTTTGTTTGCTTTGCTCTAGTATCAGCCTAGTCAATCTCATTTCGACTTGTTTTTCGTCGGTACCAAGTCTAATTTGGTCATTCGGACTAAGAAGTTGGCATTTTGAAAACTTTTATTTATGAGCCTAGTCTGGATTTGATTTATGAGTTGTTCATTGCTGCTCATCCGGTCCGTTCTACGATATGGCATGGTGCGATGTGTGTGTGGCGTGGTATGTGTGGTGCGTGGACAAGGGGGTGCGTGGATGGAGCGATACGGGTGGTGCTACGTTGTTTTGTGTAGTACAATCTGTGAGGATGCGATTTGATTCGGGGCTCCCGCGACGCATTCCACAGGTTTCGGTACATTTTCTGTTCGAAACGAAACTCTGTGACTTGTCGAACAAATTGCCTTGGCATTCCACTTGTTATTATTGGCGGGAGCTGTGGTGATGCTCGATTTTGTCGTCGTTGCTATTCTGGTTTCTATTTATGCGTTGTCTGTTGTCTGTTGTCTGTTGTTGTTTCAAGTTTTGGCTACTTTGATGGCCACATGGTTGGTGTTGGACAATGATAGAGTTGCTGGGACCTCTCATCCACCTCGTCGAGATTTGAGAAACCCATTAAAGAATTTATACCGCGCTAGCACGTTCGCCTGAGGTCCGTCAACGCCATTGTTTCAGCTTGTCTCGTCCGTTGTCAGACAAGTGCCTCGGCACCAGTAGCAAAATTCTCTGTTGTTCATAGTGCGATAGACTGGTTAATCGGCAATTACACCTTTTGTTAAGTGTTTATGAGTTAGGTAATCGGCATAGTAACGCCATTCATTTGTACATTTCAGCAACACTAACCCCCCTCCCCCATAGGTGACCCGTAAACTCTTCGTCCGTTCTGCAGATTCATGTGTTTATGATAAAAACAGACCAGTACGGCTCTTGTGGACTGTTGCACAGTGTTGGTTGTGATCGAATGAGAAGATTGTGTCTCTCTCTCTCTTTCAAACGAAAGTTCCCAATTTCTGATTCACGTACAACCATCAACGGAACGTGTCCTTCGGTTCCTGTTACCATATTCATCACCGTCGGGTTGTGACCGTATTCAATAAAGGATATGATGATATTCTCAATCAGAGAAATCATCCGAAATACGGTAGGCAGATGGTCTTCTGTTCGATCCGGTAGAGACGAGACAAAAAAGGAATTCACATGATTTCAATGCGCACGAGTTGGGCAAATTTGAGCCTTGTACGAGGCAAAATCGGATACAAATTTTGCGTGCAGTGACGTGCCATGACGCCAAGTTCGAAAATCACGGTTGGGAAGGAAGCCATGAAAGACCTGACACGTGAAATGAATCTGATAGGTGAACAAAAAACAAATTAAAATGAGAGATTAAATTAAGAGATGTGTCAGGGGTGGGGGAAGAAAGGAGAGATATTTGAGGATCTTTAGGAAATGCACATTTTTGGGCGCCCTATTTGGATATAGGTTCAAGGTCAGAACTGAGTAATCAGATGAGGGTACAGTTGCTTGAATCGATTTTGGAGATAGGAAATTAAGTGCTGAAATAACAAATAAGAAATAGTGTAGAACATCGAGTGTTGCTGACCAGGTATGTTGTCAGGAAACCAATAAATCGATGTTGACTCAATGGTGTGGAAATCCACCCTACGTTTACCGAATAACCCTGTGGTTTGAACGAACAAATGGGCCTGACCATCCCTAACGGATTCCACGAAGTTTTTTCGAAATGGGGCGGTAAATTTTGCGATCAATAAACTGGCTACATTTGGGTGTGCGAAAAAATCATCTTGACGTCTTCTTTGATATTGGATACAATTTCGAATCGGATTGAAAGTTGCGGCACAATGGTATCTAATTCAGGCAGATGGATATTTTGAGTAGGATAGGTGAAATCCAGCCCGGGATGTGCAATTATTTTTTCTTCTCCATCAACTGTAGAGCCCGGTAAACGTTTCCATTGATGTTGATACGCAGACAGATGACTCGTGAAGTTGCAAGAAATGAACAGCTCGGCCGCATATCGTATTAAGCCCTCATGAGCATTCTTAGCACGCCGTTTATGAGTACAAAAGATTCTTATTAGGATCTGAATGGCTTGCTGATGCAGAAAACGTGTAATGCCGAAACGGCAACATAGCCCCCTCTAATTGGTTTGTGTATACATTTATGCTAATCGAAAAGTTTTGATTTCTAATACGCTCTTTTTGCCCTCGGGGAAAACTTCCAATGTCCTGCGAAGAGCTCAACGATAGACTGATACTTTCGGTACGATCGTTATTTTGATAACTTCGACATCTAGCCTCATTGTCATCCTGAGCCGTGTGATGCTCGATTTGAAATTGCTCGCGTACGCGACAAAGAAAGAGAGCGAGAGAGCGAGAGAGAGAGCGAGAGAGAGGGCAGAATCCGAGGCGCTGAAGTTCTGTTCTGCAATTTTGCAGACAGGAAGACCACTACATCGCTTGGCTATCAGTCTCTTCGTAGATGTTCACTTTATCAAATCTTACGATACTTTTTGAAGGCGCAGTTTGAATGAAAGTTGAACGACTAACCAAATCATTGATCGAAAGATCTGATATACGTAAAAAGGGTTGGCGCATACTCATTCTGTTCATTTCACTTTACAGATTGTGAATGATCGATTTAGTAGGCGAAACAGATAGACGACAGTCGGCAGTTCTGAACAAGACAGACGAATCGGGGATCGTTGTTTGACGACGTATAAATGTTACATTAGGTAGATCGAAGCTGGATGCGGACAGTATTGGTTGCAATCCACAGTTTTTTAAGAGCAAAATATTGTGAAACAATTTGCCTCGCGCTGCTATCGGTCAAGTTGCCAGCGAAAGAAAAAACATTTTTCAGACAGCAAACGAGCTCGTTTCATCGTTCGGCATCTCGTACGATGATTCCCTCGTTAGAAAATTGCATCGATTGTTTGAATGAGGTCCGTTTGTTTGAAAACTGAAATGATTGGAAGTTCCAAATGTCGTGATTGTGAAAGCATTAGTGTTGGCCGGTGATATAAAACCGAAAAATCGCGCCATCTTTAGCGTGATCAGTGCGCTGTCTCCTTCTGCTCGTTGAATACATCGACAGTGTTCATTGGTCTTATACCGACCACTTCATACCATTTCTTTAGTAGTCAAAATAAAAGTGCTGTATGATTTGACCAGGGTGAAAATACAGTGATCAGTAGTCTGTTTCATTCCGCTAACTCGTCGATAGCCTTTATTTCTTGAGGTTTCCGTGCTAGTCGCTGACTGGACTGCAAAATCTGGAAAGAGTTAAACCCGATGTTCTAATCAAACCCAAGAATAGATGCTAATACCTTGCTATCAAATCCGCATCGTCCTTACTTTCAGCGAATACGCCAGCATCCTCAACAGACGTGACAAGTTGTCTTTGTTCCCAGATGGAACATCGTTTGATACGTGAATTGTGAGCCACACCGGCTCATTGCATTCTCATGGAATCCCTACTCTTACTAAAGACAGAGTTGGTACTCATTCTTATTTGTCACATAACATTTTTCAGTGATCTTGTATATTATCATGTGAACAAATATTGGTTAGAATTCTAAAGGGAGTTTTGATTGGTTAGGAAGAAACTCCAGTTTGATCCTCCAAATCTTTCCCCATCATCGGACTATAATTCCCCGTTGTCAACTGATCACAAACGACACCACGACCGGTAAATGCATGTCACGGTCATCTGCGAGGTATTAGGCTTCCCTCTTGGTGGGATGAATCAGACTGTTGATAGACGGTAAACAAGTCGTGAATACGACTAACATTTCGAGATCTGATGTGGTTTTCCAGTTCATTTAGCGGAACCCTGTCAGTCAGTAGTTTTTGTTAGTCAAACAGACCTTCATCTTTGTGTATCCATTTTACCACGCGAAATTTGGCTAAGAATATCAATCCTCAAATCTTCCCAAATTTTTTTATCATACCATATCGTCTAGTTGTATCGAAGGCATTGAAACTTCTCACCTGTTGATTGTGCATTCCAGGTGGTACAAGAAAGGGGAACAACAACCTATCATGACTTGGCCATCTCCTTCGGGAGTCAATATTGGTCAACCGAGACCACGTCGTTACGCTCTTCGCGGTCGTCATCTGGTCATTCACCGGGTTACAGATACCGATTCGGGTACCTATGAGATGGTGTTGATCAATGTCGCTGGACGAGCATCGATCGCTTTCGATTTGCTGGTTACGTGTAAGTGTGACCTCAGGTTCCATGTATAACACTATGTACAGCCTTTCTCATGATGGACTGCATCTGTGACTCTATGGGGCCTTTTATCTCTTAGGGGTTTCTGAAGCTCTTCTTTTATCTTTTACTTCCTTTATTAATGAAACAACAATGTACATCAATTTTCAGGAAGGGGGCCGCGATCAGCAGAGGGCTGCCAAGTGGGAAAGTTGACCGGTGGTGGGAGGATTCGAGCCGGCGACCTTGACGTCGAAACGCCACGACGTTGTCCGTTTGGCCATCGCCGGCCAAATTTGTCTATTGAACACACCAAAGTTAACGAAACTTGTACCAGGCTATCAAATCACGTGATTGGATTCTACTATTCTTACGTGATATAGTTGTTTCAATAGTTGATTGAATTATTCTGGTTTGCGGTTGCTAAAAACAAAGCGAGGCTGCTAAATGATGGCTAGAGGCTATTACACAACGGAAAAGCTTGTACTGCCAGATTGCATCACTTTACTACTTTCATTGAACCAATTCACCCGGCTTATAAAGCGAGTAGTTAAGTGGATTGAACGTCTGTCATCAAAAGGGCAAGAGTTTCGAATCCCAGGCTCTTCGGTAACTTTTGGTGGCGCACGGCAACTCGTTGTCGCCGGGTTTATTGCCACATCTAACCTAACGGGACCTTTGTGATTCCGTACCATTGGACGTTTCAGTGTCATGATTGCCGGTTCTCCCCACTCCCTCGCATGTAGTGGAGCTGTTGACTGTGGCGTATGTCCGTTCCACTACGCCGGTAGGAAGCATGTTAAAAAAAAATAGTGCGAAAATCTAATGGCAACTGGATGCCGACCTTAAGTTCAGAACCCACGCCTTGTACATCAACTAACGTGGCTTCGGGAAGTGAAGTGGGAGATTAGACACAACGAAGTAGAGTACGGTCAGCTGATTTGGCCAGAATGTTGTCAACGTGTCGCAGATGAATCACATGCATCACATGGGTGGATCGATTTTGCCCTATTATCGAACAATTGATACCCCTGCCCGAAATTGGCGTTGATGTTAGGTCGACGTTGAAAGCCGCGTTGGCATTCAACTTGCGGCCTGCACACCTGTGCTGTTCCCTGCCGAATAAACGGCGGCTTGAACTTGTGACAGTGATAATGAAGTAGAGAGCGTGTCCCATCCGGGGCTGAATGGCAAACGAAAAATCCTAGTCAGGAAGTTGGGTTATTGAGACGATCAATAACTCAAACCATCACAATAATTCTTATCCCCTCTCCAAGAATCGTCACGATAACGCCGGTGAGATAAACTGCCCTCCTTAGGTGCCTTCATTCCCAGACTTGAACCCATTCTAAAACATATTCCTATACTTGAGAATTTTTATGCTAATTACAAACTATTTAGTCTTTAGAGTTTGTAAACAGTTCAGGACAAAAGCCTAGGACAAATTATCAGCAGTGTCGGTCGACCGACCACTGATGGTTCGCATGCCACGAACAGTGTTGGCATTGGGGTGGTTGTCGACCGGGGAAATACGAGACACTGATTTGTACGCCATTTTTTCCCCTCAAGGTGCACTATTTTTCTCATTTCTTTTTACTAGATTATTCGTAATCACTATGTAGATCGAGGCTGTCACAGTTACCCCAGAAATCAAACAATTTGTCAACATTTTTGGGAATGCATGCAAGCATGCTTATTCGAATAATTTGTGTGTATTAGGTTGGAATATGGTCCTCTTAGAAAATGGAATAATTGGTTGGGTTTTTTTTCATTTGTCGTTGATGAAGTGTACAGGATGAGTATAGGAAAGGAATGAATCTCGTGTAATCAGTCTGTGAGTTACCCCCAGTTTTGCTTGATGTAAGCTAATTATTGGAAATCTCAGATAACCAAGCTGTATTGCCCTTTGAGTGAACACAAATTCATAAGTATGATCACAACAAGATGATGATAGGTCACGTGAATGAGTGATTTTCCGATTTTAAGATGAAAATGTATTTCTGTCTTGAGGCTTTTTGTTTTTCCGATATGTTCCTCTCATAACTACGGTGCTTCTAATCATTCACTTGTCTCCGGTGCTCCATACAGTGACCATTACCGTTTGTTTTTCTGACGGAGTTGAGATTATGCTAACCGATTACTCTATCTCAATCTTGATGACGTGTTCCCATCTGTTCACATGATTCAAACAGGCCAGGCCCTTGTGGAAGTTACTATGGTTCAGAGTGTACCGTAAATGCTCGATCACGGAATCGTAAACAACAGCTGTCAAGTGATCACCACAATCTGCTTAAGGGATTAGAGACTTGTAATGTTGATGTGGCGATAGTTATGATTAGCCCTATTTCCGTGGGACTGTTAGACTGGCTGACGGGGTTTAGAGCCGGAAAAACTGCACTGCGCGACAACTCAAATGTTGTTCGACTAAGTCTGAATGTACATGACTAAGTTTCATCCAAATACGTGACATCTCATTCTCGTCCCCGTTTCTCCGGTGAAACTTGTCTTAGTGCCGTCTCATCGTTTTGTTTTTTGTTCATTTTATTGCAGTTCCTCCAGAATTCTACGATGCATCCGCACGTGAGGAGTACTCGATCGATGAGGATGAATCAGTCACACTGGATTGTGGCGTTAAACGACGATCGATTCCCGGAAGTTTGGTCTATTGGGAGAAAGATGAACGGGTGCTGAAAAAGCATACAAAAAGTGTAAGTTATACGAATTTCTTTTCTGTTATCTCGTTTTAGTCGCGATCGCTGCGTGATCAAATGAACATTTTGGGTGATTTCGTCTCTTTCCAGTTTGGTTCAAAGTCTAGTTAAACTGTTTCACTGACTTATCAGTACTGACGCTTTCCGTTCATATGCGCTTTTGTGAGAATAATATGAAAACAAATATGAAGTTCAGAAAGTGGTCCTTGACGTGCAAAATGCCTAGATTTAACAGGAATGAATATGCGGCCCGTTACAGCTGGCCAATAACTGACCGAATTACAAATATATATATATATATATATATATATATAATATTTCACAAATCTGTGTGCAAATCGTGTGACGTCGGGACCATTGAGCAAAGGAAAAAACAACGGAGGAGAAAACGAGAGGGAAAAGATATATTGTGCCGAGCTTATCTCACATGATATCTCCTTCATCAAGCTGGATACTGAGCGGTTGCCCAAAACGGAGTAACGAATTAACTTAAGAGCCTCTGTCGCAAGCCTTCGAGCAAGCAGGTCTAACCTACGAAGCAGTAAGGCGATCTGAAAGTCCCATAACGTACTGGGGACCGTTGTGACTAGCCGCTCAATCAGTGCAACCCCTTCGGTTAGGGCTAGACAGTGTGGGTGAATAGTGCACTCCTCCAACACAGATGTCGGTGACTACAGTTTTGTTTATCTGGTTCATCTTCCGTGGTTGTTTAGACTCTGAGTTTGACCATCTCTTTTAAAGTGGCTACTGAATCAATCAATGGTTAGCTCCGGGTGTCTGCCTTCGTCCTTGCACTTTTGTGAGGAGATCTGTGCCATGAGGAGGCAGTGAACAAGTTCCTCGGCAGAGATTATTTTTGGAACGCGCGGTCTTTCGGATGCTTTTCAAGAGCCACTCGCAGAGAGTGGGCACTTTGGAGCGCACTAGCCTTGAATCATTGAATAATTGACTTCAGTTTGCTCTGGATGTGTACTGACTTATAAAATAGGTCGGAAACGAACAAATAATGGCTGGTCTGTGTTAGGTTCCTTGAAAACGCGAAGAAAACCAACCATGCTTCACACTGGATGAAGTGTCACACACCATGCGCTTGTGAACTCTACAGAAAAAGCATAACTGAATCAGTCCAACCAACCACGTTGTCAGGACGTCTACTACATGCTGATAGTCTTTCGGATACTTTTGAACATTTATTTGCTGGACGATTAGATTTGCAATCTCCTTATTGAACTTCCAGTTGGTAATGATGGAACCACACTGTACAGTCTGGAATGAACAATATCCAGCCGAATATTATACTTGCTGGGCTATCCGAGTAGGTTCTGCAATGCTTAGTGAACATCAACGCGTATTCGACACTGGTTGCATACGGTCAAACGCCACGGACAAGTAAAGATGGACTCGTCTATCGGAAACCTAAATATAGTGAAGGCAGTATAAATGATTACCATAGATTAGAAACAACCTCTGACTCCACCTAATGGACAAAAGTATACCTCAGGCGCTTGCTGTATCATCGTGATTAAATTGTTTTTAAGATTGTCCCTGTTAAACTAAGTCCGTTAAATCGATCAAAATCATTGATAGATCAGTCCACTTTTCCCAATGATTCGAAAATCAATCAATCACTCACGTGTATTGCATATTGATTTTTTTGGCACAAATTATAGTTAATGCTTTTCGAAAACGATGGTCAAATCGTGCGATTTCCACAAATCAAACCAGAAGATCAAGGACAATATCAATGTTTCGTACAAACAGATGGCTATCCGCAACGAGCGGCCGGTCGTGGACAAAAGATAATTGTCAAAGGTAAGTTTTCGGTTCGGATAAACAATATCCAGTCAAAGCATCTTGGGCGTTTTGCTTGAAATTTGTTGTTTTGAAAAACAAAGCTCGTTCCAGACTGGACGCCTCTGTCGAGGTCCTGGGCCGAAATGATTGAGTCAGTCAATCAATCATCCAATTCATCAATCAGTAAAAGCCAGTTGATTGACTGATGGAAAAATTAGCGGTCAAGTGACCTATTTTAATCTATAAAATAAAGAGTAATTCTTTTACTCAAACGAATATCGTTTGCGTCGTTCAACTTTTCAACGATTCCTTTTCTATGAAATATCTTGTACAGGCTATTCTGTCCTTTAGAAACGTCTAATCATCATTTGGAACCCGTTGTCTATAGTTTGTTAGTCTCAATTTGTTTTATCAAACCAACCTAAAACAGAATAATCGCAGTCGTCTAGTCCACTGACACGCCAGAGTGACAGATCACGTGCGAATTATCGATTCGGGTTAAGTAACTTGGTACCTCCTAATGGGAGTTGTAACGATAGGTGAGTATTCAGCGACAAAAGGTCTGCTTTTTCCAGCTCAATTTGTGGCTGCAGAGTTCTACTCAAGGGCTCCCAAATGGTGGAAAACCTATCGAATGGTGTCGAAAGAGCATCAGTGATTCTCTGTGGTTACACGATTTCTACTCAGTGAATGAAACATGCAGTTGTCATTGGGTGGAGTGCAATAAAAATAGCTTTTTAATAAAAAAAATTCCTTCTCTCTTCGTCCCCTGAATTGTTCTCACAAATCATATCTGTCTCGGACGAATGATCTGTTTTGATTTGATCAGGCAAACTTCAATTCCTTCGAGAAATGCGCGAATATTTCCTGGAAATGAACAGTCAGGGACGCATACCATGCAAAGCACGAGGCTACGGCACGTTGAAAGTGGACTGGTTTCGGAAGACTGGTTCAAGAGAATCCGACTGGAAACCGATAAGGGCACCGAATCAAGTTGACTCGGGCACTCTGTTCATTCCGTATGTGCAGAAATCGGATGCCGGTGATTACGTGTGTGTTGCACAGTCTTCTTATCGCAATGCACGTATCAATATGACTGTTCGAGTGATTGTTGGGAGTAAGTTCATGCGTTTCAATCTGTTTCACAAAAGGCAGCATTTTGCCCATTTTCACCGTCTGTTAGCTTCTGTTTTATCTTTTATTTTTTCTTACATCCTTTATTAATGGAACAACATTATTTTCCAGGAAGGGAGCCGCGGCTAGCAGAGGGCTGCCAAGTGGGGAATTTGACCGGCGGCGAGAGGATTCGAACCCGCGGCCTTCACGTCCAAAAGCCACGATCTTATCCGCTTGGACACCGCCGGCTCAATCACATTGCTGTTTTGGACTATAGAGATGCCAGCCTTTTAAAAAGTTTGTCAACGGGACTGGGTATAAGGGCTGGTTGGTATACGTTGCTAAGCTTCTAGGTTAAAAATCTTTGCATGTGATCTACACGGGAAAATGAGCAGCCGTTAAGATTCCTCGCAAAAGCAATTAAGCTTTGGCCAGTAAAGATAACTGCAAACAAGCTCGTCATTCAGACTTCCCGGAAAAAGATGACAGATGAAGAATAGGCTTGTGGACAACGAATTCAAAAGAATTTCTGAGGTGGTGATAGACGCTCGCACGTTTGTTTTCGTTCCTAACTCACCGTGATAGATTTATTTCAATTGAATCTGCTCAATTTGTTGAAAGGGAGTATGCGATCAGTATCCTGGTGAAACCCACTGTTCTGCATGCTCCACCAGTTGAGGAAGAGATCTCTGTAGAGGCTGAAAATACGCAAAATTTCCATGGTTGGGCGCACGTAAATGGACCAAATCCCGCATTTTGCAATATCTACGGGCACTTGATTGCAGCCTTGATTCACCTGAAAGTCACACGGTGGGTTTGTAGATTAGACGGATTATCTGCATCAAAGGTACCGAACACTGGTTGAGCAGACGAACTCTTCGATGGATACCTTACGTGGTTAGAACCAGTGTTTGCTATTCACTGGCGGCGAGTCGATATTTCGCTAAAGTTGGAAGGTCACTTGTGCTGTCTCGAATCGCGCTCATTTATGTTGTATGCCTGCGAAACATGGAGTTTGCGTACTGAAGGCGGTCGTCGAGTGGGAGTGTTCGACCATTGAGGTCTGTGTGGTGTCGCCAGGTTTGGATGAAGCGACGCAGTGAGCAATTCGCATGCCAGGAATGAAATACTGGGTACCAGTTCAGAGAATTTTCTATCGTAGCGAATCAAGCTTGGTAGACTTCGCTGGTTGGGTCGCGTGCTACGTACGGCGAATGCCGGTTTGCCTTATCATGCCTTATTTTCCGTTTATTTTTCGGTATGAACGAATTCATTTGAAAATATGACAATGTGGAATGAGCAAATCGTACACCGGGGTCAGGTAAAGTAGGTGTTTCACGTGCACATGATTGGGGTTCGAACGATCTACCAATCATTTGACCGGAGACGGTGAAGGATATGACAGTGAACCATGAACAGTGGCAATCGTGTTATCATTTTCTATCGAATCAGAATCATTGAAAAGATGCGCTTATAGAGTCAGACTGTACTCCGTGTTTTGGCCATTACCGGATTCTTTTTCTTATTCCATCCATTTAGGTTTCATTTCCTATCCACCTTGCATATCTATTCTTCCTGTTGTGATGTCTAATAAAAGCAGCGGCCACTGGGGTTTGTCGTGTTGTTTAACGCTGAACAATGTTACTAGTGGTGACGATGATGACGAGGCTTCTTTCTCCCGGATCCAACTGTTCTTCAGGTCGATTTGTCGAATAACCTGTTCGTACCAAACTCAAATTGACCTAGTCAAAATTGACCGGCTTAATCTAACAGCCACACATATGCCCTAGGCATCAATTAGGGGATACTATCCAGAGGCGAATCTTTATCTCTAGTCAACGAAGTCCTGGATCTAGGGGATGGTTAAATCGACACCATTTTTTGATCAGTTGTGATCAGATAGCTTGTTGGCTCCGATTTCGAGTAATGATCGGATTAGTTCCCAGGCTGACTTGGTCGCTTTATGCGACTGTTTTCCATGAAGTTCGGTTTTATCGATCACGGGAACTGAAACAAATGGCTAACTGAAGTGACAAGCGAAACAAGCTGGGTAAGTAGAACTGTTTAACGTGATTGTTCGGGAAGCTCATCATCGTTGAATTCAGGTCGTTGGACTTCGAAAGAAGACGAATTCTAATTCTTTGTCTGTGACTAGATTTCCCAATCAGAAATCTTCCCATTGATAATGTTCATGAGAAAAGCACTCATTCTTTAGGCTCCGGGGTTTTAAGGTCAATAGATCCGATGATTTCTGGTGCCGGATGATCAGATGACCTGTTTGTGACCAGCGCATCACTCGTTGTTTCGATCTTCACCAGGATCTTCATTTGAATGGCAAAATTGTTTGTTCGTTTGTGTGTGTGTGTGTGTGTGTGTGTGTGTGTGTATTTATGCATGTACCGGCAAAACACACTCTTTGTAGCAATTCATCTTTTCGATCGAAACAGTTATGGCCGAAATAGTTTTTAGGAGTTTTTTGTTCGTGTGTGCGAGCACTGTTACCTTCCTCATTCGTCGTCTACCTTTCAGTTAACACCCCCTGCTTTTGGAAGCACCAAAGCACTGGTTCATTCAAACATACACTCCAAGGATTCTGGATGGCTCTCAAGTCCACTGTGGCTTTGATTTATGCCTTTTAGGTTTGTTTATCGTGTGCCATACCGCTCACATACGAACACAAACACATTCATAGACAGGCACACAGGTACGTACGAACGCAGACAAATGTTGAACGAAATAAAGAATGAGTGACCGCTTTCAATAACACCGATGTACGCTCACGCACACACACACACACACACACACAAGCAAAACCATGTAAGCTCTTCACACTCTTGTGATCGACGCTTGTGCAAGACGCTGCATGTGTTCAGCGCCATGAAATACAGTTCACCAACAGAACAAACAAGAAGTTTGACATTCGATTCCATATGCCCACCGATTTCATGGTCAATCGATTGATTGTTTACTTGGCTCATCCATCTACGAAGTTCTCTCGAAGATGACTTCTCGCATCCCTGGTTGGTTGGTTGCTTGAACTGTTCGTCAAAATGAAAATGAACTCCAGGTCATCGGTACATTCATTTCAGGTCTCCAACTTGGGAACGTCTCTACGTATACATCAGATCGCAGTTTGACTTGTGGTGTCCAATTTTGAGAAGCTGTTCATACAACAGTCGTGTTTCCTGAAAAATGTTAGCTAATGCCAATATGCTCAGTTGTCAAAGGTTATCGACAAAAGGGTTACAATTGCAGAATGTGGTAGTCGGTTAGCCGTATTACAGGCGTCAAAAATAAAATAAATGACACATTCTGAGTGAATAATGGGTGAATTATCACCGCACATTCGTAGTGAACAGTTGTATTTCAACGTTAACTCGCAAATCCTGTTATCCACATCATGACAGGCTTAGAACCGGATTATATGGGTTAAATGGATCTCAGCTAATTACCTATTTGCAGTCGACCACCTGTTGTCTGTCACTCTGTCTCCCACTGCTGGCCACATTTCAACATCGTAGTCTCTCTGTTCTATGACTGGTACCTATAGAAGTTCAGAATAGCACTGTTCGGCTGTCGAATTATTCACAGCGGTCAGCGATTCGTGTTCAAGCAATGGTTTCCAGTTATGTCTCATATTGAATTTCATACCTTGTCACTTGACTGTTTGGTGGACATAACGCCGGATATACTTCGTTCATGACGTTATATAACCTGTATCCACCAAAACAGACCATATCATTCATCTGGATTCTTGTTTGACGACTCATAAGGAGTGTATACAGCGTGAAAATGTATGCCCTATTTGATTCAGATATAGGCGTCAGTGAAACACCTTACTCAGCGAGAATTCAAAAGAGAGGTGGCCGGCGGTGGCCGAGCAGATAAACTCGTGGCATTTGGACGTGAAGGTCGCGGGTTCGAGTCCACCCACCGCCCGTCAACTTCTCCACCTGGCAGCCCTCTGTCGGCCACGGTTCTCACCCTGAAAAACGATGCACACTTTCGTTTCATTGATAAGGGAAGTAGATGATAAAAAAGTCGAGATCAATCGGCTAGATGTGAAGTCAAAGTAGACGGTTTCATTTGCTTTAGACACGTCAACCATCTCAATTCGAGGTTTGCTTTTCAACTCAGCAAACCAATTCTTTGGTTGCTTACGTATGAATGCAGTGGCGAACCATCAGGATGCCGCAGCAAGTTTGAACGATATCGTTGCTTCTATACGGGGAAGTATGTGAACCACTAGAACAATGAGGTTGCATTAAAGTTCAAAGTCGAATAAACTGGTTAAATATCAATCCCAGGTGTGAATTTTTGGGATTACTATAGTCTATATTAGCAAACTTTTCAAGCCAAGGAATTGCACTGAAAATTCACATCAGGCCCCGTTAATCCGGAACTGATAACAGACCACCTTTACGTATAGTCAGTCTTCCGATGTCCAGTTCTCCAAGACCGATTTTCAAATGCAAAATGTTCACCTTCTGTAATCAGTTCTTCCAATTTAGTCTGACCATTTTATGACATCTTTAAATGTGTTATTGAAACAACCAATTATAATTTTAAAAAATCCGAGAAGTCTAAGCTGAGAAGGGAACCCTCGTTGGCTCAAATACGTTTAGAGCAGCGAACGGTCACACAAGTGTGAAATTAGAATGAACCCCAATCACGTGTCCTATCAACACGATTAGAGTGGTTACATTGATTCCTTACGAATCAGCTGAACTCGTTAGCTTTTCCTCTAACAATATACATACGAAACTATTCATGAAACGATATAAACGCTCAGTTGAACGCTGAGAAACTACGAGAACACTGCGGTTGTTTCTTCTGGTTATGAATCGTCTCATCAAGAAAAAATTCTGCCTCTGTTGGCCACATTCAAAATTTTCGTCGTACTTAGATTTCCAGCACAGAAATCTATCGTGAGAGTCAATTAGTATGTGTCAGTAATGCGAGGCTCTACAAATCAATGAAGCCTGGATATTGCATGTGTTATAATTCAATTAGTTGGTCTAATGGTTAGGTGTCTTTATTGCCAGTCGTTCTTTCTAGATTTCGGTCTCAGTTTGAGCACGGTGAATATGCACTGTTAATGATTCCTAACAAGAATGAAATAGCTGTGCAATGCTTTTATAGTTTCTTGATGGTCAGTTAAGCGTCGATGCTATATCATGAACAATCTCTTGTAACGTCTAGTTTACTATTCACATAGAAAAACACGAGATCCAAATAGGATGTCATAAGCGCAATCCTGTTCTGTATACCATCCATTTTTACTAGCCTTGGTCCTCTCCGGTTTGTTGAGTCTACCCTAATTACGTTTATTTAATACCTGCTGTGTAGCATTTTCAACTGCCTTACCCATCCCGAACCCCATATGCGAGCGGAAGTGATAAGGTTTTCCGTATTTTCAATCTTCAGAAAAGCCCCAAATTTCTCAGATCAGTCCCAACCAGACGGTACGTGTTGGTATGCAGCTCATTTTGAATTGTCAGGCCTCCGGTGATCCACCACCCCAGGTAAGCTGGATTGTGAAACAAGCTGGACATAAAATGTCCCAAGTTTACACTCCCGTTCCGGAACCGACTCCCGGTTCCCCGAAAGTGGCAGTGAGTTCAGAAATGGCAGATTCTGAGGCCAACGATTTGGTTGGATCACCAAACGTTCATAGTAATGGCGATACGGACGCCATGATTGCTTCAATTGGTGGTGGTGTCGGTGATGGGGTCGGAGTTGGAGGAGGAGGCACCATTTCAGACCAACAAGGGTCAGTGGCACACCAACAACACCAACAACCTCAACAACACCAACCACCACAACCACCGCCGTCGTTACTAAATCCGGCAGCCAATCCGGGAAGTATGGTGGCTGCGATTGCCAGACATCTGCCTCCGGAACAAGGACGTGTAACGGCATATCAGAACGGTAGCCTGGTGATCAGTCAAGCTTATTTGATTGATCAGACCGAATATATTTGTGTAGCTGGGAACAAGCATGCAATCAAGACTCGACAAGGTGTTTTTGTACGCGTTTTGAGTAAGTATCGAAGAGGACGGTTTGGTTGGCTTCTACGTTTTCTTGTACACACTTTTGTTCTGATAGCATTTTTCTACAATTTTTTTACCTACTTGTTTTGGTCCGTAACTGAAACCAAATTCAACCTACCACCTCATTTTAAAAGCATAGACATGTATACTGAAATAATGATCTGACAGTAATCGGGACAAGGTTCAAGTCATAGAAAAATTAACTAACATTTGGTAGCAAACTGTAATCTGCTTCCCCAAACTAGTGCGCTCCTACTTGGATCGACACCACCGCAAGTACGCCTACTTCTAGACGTTATTTGGCGTTCGTTCTCCGTTGTAAACAAAATCACCCCTAGGGTTTGCATGCTATATTATTTAACACAAGTCCGTATACTACCCATATGTCTGTGTCTTGTGGGAGAGTTGTCGCTGCTATTGTCACTGCGATTAGTACTGCTACTACTGCTACTACTACCACTACCATTACTATTATTACTATTACCACTACTACCCGCACTACCAAAGCTATGACTCGACTGCTCAAACCCAATTAGTTAGGTGATTTCAGGGATCCCATCTCGACCGTATGTGAAAGGAATTCGTTTGAAAGGCAACAGCATGCGGATATTCGCTCGTTAGTCGTTGGGAGTCGGTCTCTTTTGTCATTTCAAAATATGAACTCAGCGCTCCTACCGAAATAGGATTCTGTTGGAATGCCATACATCGAACAACGGGAAAGCCTTTTGATCGCATTTATTATGGAGTCAAAGCCACCGTGTCACAATGTCACTATCCAGTTTATGTGGCATGTTTTAGGGGAAGCCTTGCCGGACGAAAATCCACTGTTGTCGGTCTACAATTACCCGTTCAGCGAATCTGGGTCTGCTATAGTCACAACTAACGACCAATTCAATGCTCGCTCCCGACAACGAGGTCCTAGGTAGCGAATCTGTGCGAATTTCTGCACGAACATTCCGGGGACGTTCCTGTGCGGCTCGAATAGCCTGCTATCCAGTGGGTTGGTCTGTGAAGTTCACAGTCACGGTTAAGATTACCGAAGAAGAACTTCTGCGTTATGGGTAGCCGGAAAGTATCACCCATCCAGATAAAGCGTACCCGTGTTTATCACGTGGAGAATTGCCAGCTGGATAAGATCCTAAATGAAAATGAGCACAGTTTTAACTAGTTGCAACTTTAGTGTCCCTGGCTACGTCCGTGGTCTTCACAAGTGAAGAAATTGCTCGCAAATACCAGCGTTTCTAGTCTTTCTCATTTGTGGAGCTGTTTGGACAAAACAAACTTGCACCCAATTCATATCACCCACTTGGTAATTTCACTGAATACTCATTAATGTGAATGATTAGAGACTAAGTTAAAGCGTTCGCTCGCTAGTCTTCATTTTTTGGGGAACAGAATTCCCAATCAATTTATGCTTGTTAACAATTGATCAGAGTACTGAAGAGACTTGAAAAACAAATGAATGCATGCTTCTTAACTTAGAAAATGTGGTGAGACGTCTGCTCTACTTTGGCCGCGAATCCTCAATCGATTCCATTTCGCGGCCCCCATCTCCAATTCCCACCAATTCCGATTAGAAAGGCCAAGGCTAGCAGATTCAAAACCAACTAGCTTTTATTAGTCTTCCATGGGCAACACTCATTGATTGATCATTCTGTTGGCTAATTCGGTCCCTAGGCGCTCATCGACTTTCTCATACGGTCTTTTTGCTTCTCTTATCTGTTGGCATAATCAACGCGAAGTCGCCGCAGCCGTATTGATCTTTGATCCGCGTAGATGTTAGGACAAGTCAGTATCCGCTGTCCTTAAACCCTCGCAAACAGATCTCTTGTTATTCTGGCATATTTCCGTATGTCATCTACCTTTTCGTGCTCTTTTTACACTTTCTCGGCAAGACTTGAAAAAGCAACCAGGCTGTCGTCGGTCAACCTCAAACATATTGCCATAGTAATTTCATCCTATTGCCGCTACCTCTTTTGCCTTCAGGTTATCGAACCTGTTCTCCTCAGTCATTCGTGTTCGTCTCTTAATTAGTTCTAATAACCCATTTCAGTTCGAATATAAGCCGCACGTTGGATGCAGTCAGTTTACTCTTTCATTCTGTTTCTAATAGTTGAAACGGCTCGGTAAAATCAATCCGCCTTATCGACTTGATTCCTCGTTATCTCCTTCCCCATAAGTTGAATTTATTTGGATGCTTCGTTTTCATACTGCCGAGGGTGATTGATTACTTTTCCAAGGGAGCTCGACGAACCAGACTTGGTTATCAGTCATATAACCCTTTACTGCACAAAACTGATGTTTTATAATGAGGTGTTTCCTCGCCTTATCTTTTTCAGTCCGTTGGACTTTTCATCTCCTCAGTCCGATCACCATCTTAATGATTCTATGTCTTTTGAGTACATTTTCACTCATTCTCGGTCACATTACCGCACTGAACATTCGGTGATAGATGCCGTCTCCGTTTCCATAGCCAAATGTGTAAAACACTTGGGTGTTACTGTTTTCACCAATCAATGTATGCTTGAAAATGAAAATATCAGAGCCTGTTTCACTACCGCTTACCGAGGCATGCTTGACCGTGCGTATTCCTCATAAAAGTCCTTATTACTTGCGGAGTTATTGGCTAGATTTGTCATGTTACACTCGATGACACAAACGTGTTCCCCTGAAATCGACCTCTTCTTGTTCACATCTACCCGACAGATTTTTCACTATCTGTGGTCATATTTTGCTTTTCATAACTTTTCTACTAAACTGTATTGCTAACGAAAAGACTACGATAGCAATTGTGATTTCATGTGTTGAAAAACGACATCATTTTAGTAGACCTCGCCTCATGCACGTCTGATTTTGCAGCCAATAACCGTTAATTCGAATAAAATTGTCGTCTAAAGTGCGAATACTATTAAACGTTTTTTATCGTGTCGTGTACGAGATGTAGCAACAATTGTTCTCAACCTCCGTTGACTGATCACGTGGATCACGCAATGGACATGATGATATCCGCAGACGTCTGGGTTTTTTCGCACATTTTTAATGACCTCTGTCTAATGGAGCAGACTCGCAGTCCTCAATCCATATGGTTTTTCTACCCATTCGTTCTGAAAAATCAAAACAAAACAAAAAAATCTGTAGATGCTCAAATATTCTGCCCACGGCACGACAAGTGATAAAAATCGTACTTTGAGTTTCACGTGAACAACTCAGTTAACTGGAGGGGGGCATCAAATGGGAAGTTAATTTGTGTATCACATGCAACACGAGATCGATTGTTCTGTCGACGCGCAGGCCTGGATGCCTAGTCGACACGGATAGTCAGCTTTGTTTGTGTGAAATGAAATCTTATCAGATATTTATATCATTTTACATCTGTTGTCCACTTCGATTGGGAAAAATCTCGTATTTTCGCAAATTGGTCTTTCAGTCTACGAAAAGCAATTAGCGCCCTGTCCATCACTTTAACTTGTCACTTTCCTCCCCAATACACACAATTTGGCTAATGTTCGTTCAGTGACAAGACCGACTTGGATTAGCAATTCCACAGCGGCTGATGATTCTGTTTCCTATTTGTAATCTCATGAGGAATTCCCCTCCTCCCAATCGGACTCGCAAAGGGTGCCAACAGGTGCTCTCTGTCGTGCTTATATTTGAGTGGAGTTAGGAAATCAACGAAAGCAATGCAAACACTAGCAATTTGTCTTCTTTGGTGAACTGAAGATCATCCATGATAATCATTCCACTCAACAGTCGGAGTCCAAATCGATTCTGGCAATTCTAGGCAGCTGTAAAGTTATTTGAAAACAAAAGAAACTGTCACATTGGAGGGCAAAATAATCAGACGAAGTTGTGGCAGTGCCAGTTCATTTTCAGACGAAACACTGCAACCAGCTTAGTTCGCATATGACACATTATGTAGGACCTGATCGTAACGATGTGTGGCGGATGGCTCCACTTCTTTGACGGTTAGTCGACACGTGACTCAAACGTGAAACTGACGCACTCAAGGTCACTTACGTCTGTACAACCAATAACCTTGTACGAACATGCCACTTTCGGCTACTACCAAAATCTTGAGACAGATGGACTATACGGAAACGGAAATACTTCGAACACGAGAACGCCACAGATTGTGACGTGTAGTCACATCACCTAAAGTCTTCAGTTCGTTTATCTAACCCAACGAAATCAGGATGGTCCACTGATCGGGGCTTTCATAACCTTTCGGTACCTCAAGGGCTGCCTCATATGTCCCATTTCCCAACCACCACCTGCCCGGGAGAACACTATATACTGAGACAATCGATCTACGGGCGTGCGGAACGTATGTCGCAACCATCTTACCCAATTCAAGTTCAGCGCATGTTCGATTGACTGAATTCTGCTACCCAACCTAACCGCTTAACTTCGGAGTTGTTAATTAAATTAGTCTTGCGCACTTTCTGGCCTCGACATGCATGTTTCTGAGCCGCGTAGCGGAATCGACCCTATTACTGCCGTGCAAATTTGACCTTTGATCAATAAGCGGATGGTGTTCCTAAGCCGCAGTTGCTTCAAATCAGTGAATATCAATTTAGTCTTCTGTATCCGCGATCGTATTCCAACCGATATACGATCACCTGATGTGGTGTAATTGCTCAGATATCAAGTTTTCCTCTCTTGTAAAAACAAGGTTCAACTTCGAAATCTTCTAATCGCTGCATTTGGAATGTGCTAAATGTAGACCGAAAATAGGCAGATTATCGTTCAGGTGGTTTAGAAAAGCGTGTAATTTATCTGTGTCTTCACTCAGAAGCACAGTATCATCCGTGTGCACTATATCAGAAAATTTACTGCTTGAGTTAATATCGATACCACTATTCTCGCATGAGAATAAGGTGACTCCCGCAATCATTTCAATTAGAAATTGGTAAGAAACAGTAATGGAGAACAATTCTGACAAGCTCCCTTTTCGTGATGGACTCCAGTGAAAGATGGCGTCAAACAAGAGCTCGGCTTCGAGTGTCTGTAGACTGGGATCGAAAAAAAGTGAAATATATTTCTCTGGCTCATCGTAGACTGAGTGGCAACAACAGAGAACTGCACGGTCGGCTGGACGGAATGCGACTTTCATGTCAAAAAAACGGAGGTCATACGTCCACGGAAGATGTGTTTGCATTGTTGTCGTAAAGATGCGGTTTGACAGAACCCCGGCCACATTAGCAATCGGCTCAATTCTCGCGTTTGCGCCCCTCGTCCACGTCGTATAACTGGTGACGAATAATAGCCCGCGAGTAGTTTGGTTGCGACGTTTGCTAACTAATTGCTCTATGGTTTTCACATGAGTATCTCTTACCATTATTGTTAATCGGTACAGTCACCTGTCCATACTAGTTCTTTATAATCTGTTCCCTCGCTCTAATTGTCCCCGAGAGTTTTGTTAACCCGAACACTAAAACTTTGCCACCATGCTTGGAAAGGGACTACGACATCTAACATGGTCCCGCAGGTTTACCCAAGCGTTATAACAAGGTTGACCTAGTTTTTCATCTGATCAGTCGTCAATGCATTAGGATCATCGGCCAATCGTTGTTGAAATCAGCTCCCAGATTAGGTGTGATATACGAGCTAAATTCACATGAATATTTTATTTATGTCATTATGACAGTTTGATAAATCAGCATCTGTTGAAGTTGTCGATTTGATAATGACATTTCCAGCACAACCAGACAGTGTAGTTTTACTCATAGTCATAGTAATATTTTAATCGACTTGAATCGCATGGAAATCACATGTCCAGTGAACATTTCGATTCAGATTCGAAAGTTGGCATCTGACTCGAAAGAGGCGAGTATATATGTATTCACTTAATCTAAATCAACTTGTTTGCTTTCGGCACTCCGTCCATTCCGGACGAATTTATCAATAAGCTGTATGAGATTATCCTCGTACTTACCGAGCAAATTTGTTTTTACTCCTGTATACGCTTAAAATTCTGTAAGAATAGCGACAGGCGAGTGTTTTTAACTTGTCCTGGGCCTTCTCCCTCCCGTTGAACGTGGCCAGAATCTATGATTCCGTTCAGTTTCTTTTATGTGGACAGTGCACGCGAAGGTAATTCCGTGGACGACTTGATGTAAGGCTGAAAACAGCGCTTGCATGTGACGTCCGTAACCGCATTTTTTGACCGAGCTTGTGATTCGAACACGGATTGATTGTTTTGTGGATACAATGAACACTAAGCTTTCCGTCCATTTGTTCAGCACTGTCCTTAGATTTTGACTGTGTGGGGAAGAAACTGTAGACCTGCCGCAAATGTTTACATCGCATTAACTGGCCACACTCGTTTGAGTCTGCTTCGTTCACCACAATTGCTGTACTTTATATGATTGCAGTGCCGGATTTACACCATCCGAGCTTCGGACGATTTTCTGCGGCCCGGTGGCGTAATCGTCTCGCCCATAAAGTGCTATCCCATCTTACCGTAATACTATGACCCCCTCACAGTTTGACACGCACCAAATGCAAGTGTGCACGTTTATGTGGTTGTGCGCCTACCGATCCACATTCGTAATCCAAGCTGTTTTCCTCCTAATGTCATTCCGCCGCAGATCACTCAGAGGTCCTTTACATCCAATGTATATGCAGAATCAGAAAGTGGTGTGGCTTGCGCAGATTGGATTCTGTGCGCGTATGTTGTCTGTGCGGATGTTCGTGCTAGTCAGGGTACGGTCACTTAGTGCTAGATGAATCAGGCGGTAAAATGAAAAAAATGAAGCGGTGTAGAGAGAGCGAGAGAGAGAGACGAGTGCGGTGAAATTAAATATCCCCTCATTCTTCCTACGTCGCCTCGTCATAGACACAAGACACGAAAAGCAGCACATCATAGTGCGGTGAAGTACTGTACTGCATAGCATAGCACACCAAACTGGAACGAGAGACGTCCTGTCAAACATAGTCACTGTATTGTCCGACGAATATATTTGAGGATTCGAAATGAACAACGTATAGGAAGAAAGTTTGCCAACATATTCACGTCGATGGACATTGACACACGTACACCAGATCCTACAACGGGTACCAAAAAAACACCCCATGCAGTAGGATTTTTGATTAATGTGTACCGCCAGAAAGCCTGGCGGTCAGTCGAACAGTTTCTCCTTACCTAGCCTCTTCCTTCCAAGTATGCCTCTTAGACAAAACACCAACAAACAAGCAATCCAACATTTCTCATGAAAACTAACAGGGCGAGAGCCGAACGACCGGAACAAACATCCCAAAGTTGGTCCTCCCTTTCCGTATTTCCCGGTTCGTTGCACATCCGTCTCGATGTCCACCATCACCATCCATTTACTACATCACCTTGGGTCTCTTGTGCTATCTGGTGCATACTGCGGATGACCTTTCCACTGAACTGTGCTATACACACACACACACACACACACACACGAACATATACATACAAGAAGCAGACCATACATAATTTATTCCCATTCATCTTGCGGTCCGCAAATGCTTTGACACGATTCCAATCGCTTTTCCTGACCGTCTGCCGGTAGTGGATGCTGTTCTCTGAAATGCCCACGTGTATATAGGTAGTTCTGTCCATTTTGTGAACGTTGCTTTCTCGATGTTAACTTGCCTGTTACCCCTATCGCTCTCTCGCTCTCTCTCGCCCATCCCCGCCGCCCATTGATTTAGTTGTACCATGGGGAGATTTTTTTTTCTGTGGGTGTGGACCTAGCTGACTGGGTAGAGAGGTGTTAGTCCGTTCACCACACATCGAGCGTCGGCTTTTGGCCTTTTGTTTTCGTTTCCATTTTCGTTCACAAACCCCCATTCCCTAGCCCCCCCACCCCCACCCCCACCCCCACCCCCACACACATACATTTTCTTGTCGTGCACGCGGTCTCGTCGTAATGGTCTTTCGGACTTGCATCTATCTATCTCCCCCCCTGATACCTACCGGTTGTTTTCACCTGACCGAGGAGAATTGCACTATCAATCATTTGGGGATGGTACTAATAGACTGAAAATATGCTTAGGAGAGACAGTTGGCGATTTATGATGGTGTAATTCAACGTATGAGATGATTAACCAGATTTTGCCTGACCAAGCTGGATGAAAGTTTGATCGCACCACGCTTTGCATCGAGAGATTTTGTAATATGAAGTTTAATTGTTCTCGTTTGTTAGATAACTAAGTTCCGATTTTTGTGGACGGTAGTTTAGATTTGTTTTGCAACCGTCGATAGTCCAGAATAAATGCCACATATGATCCCATTTTCTGTATGATTCGCACTTTATATTTCGGTTTCGTTTGACTACACTCCTTTAGTTTTTAAATGTTCCTTGGAGTCTTTCGCGATCAAAAAATAAGACGAGAAGTTCCATTTCAATATCACCTGACAAAATTCCCAAAAATGAGTGGAAGATATTGATTGTTTATGAGAACAATACTAGCTCATGACACCAGTTTTTCATGATATACATGCATTTACAATCCATTCAAACGATTGTTACACCCGTCTTGGTCTCCATCGACAAATTCTAATATGTTAGTAGCAGGAGATGGAATGTTTTGATGAAATAATTCACCATGTGATATGATCGCTCAACTCACCATAAAGAAACCATGGAAGCACTGTACAGCTGTTTCATCCCTGTTAGGAATCATCAGTAGTGCATATCCACTGCGCCCTAACTGGGACGCGAACTCGGGACGAACGATTCTGAGTCGAACACCTTAGCCATTCCGACACCGGGCAGGCTCTCAACGGTTTGTTGAACTTCATCACATGATGTTGCACCTATCCGTCACTGATTTGTGCGGCCTAAACACGACGAAGACTTTGGATATGACCTACAGAGCCTGACTACTTGGTACATGTTAGTAGTAGGAGATTAAATGCTTTCATGCAACAATCAACTATGATACCATTGCTCAACTCATCAGCGTTGTTGGTTGACGCTTCTTGGGTTGCGTCTAGTTACGAGAACGAAATGTGATCTCAATGAATCACATGGAGAACCAGTCCCGTCTCCGATCGCCTTCGTTCGTAGACCGCCTGGATCAGTGAACGTGGTTATCTTCGTTAATTTGACTGTGTTTGAAATTTCTTCTTTAAATAAAAAGGAAACGAAAAATTCGAAAATGTAAATTGGGCCATCCAACTGATAGACGAATTGAGCATTAACATGATTTACGTTAAATGTTCCTTCCGTGTGCAGAGGAGTTTGATTTCGCATCACCTGTTTGATGTTGCAGAGTGGGTTAGTGGTGGAAAGTAGTTTTGATTAAAATTTGATTTCGAGGCGGGCTAACCTCAGGATGTGCGCATCAGAAGTGGCTACTGGCGAACGCTCAATTATGGATTTCAACTAATGCCAATTTGTTCTTCTTGCTTAGCTACATAAAACCTGGAGAAACCGATCTTTCAGATTCGGGATCTTGTACGGCTCAGTAATCCGAGTCGCGATTGATTGGGTTCTTTCCGACCAGATGCATTGAATCGCTTGAGGACCGACGGAGGAGCCATTTCGTGACCGTCTATTTGTTGAAGGCGTACCTGTTATACGTACGTGACCTCACAGCATAGGCTTTTAAACGTGAGATTATTAGCTAGTTTCGTTGCACGTGTAATCTAAATGTTTATTATATAATATACATATATATATCGCTAACTTCTACATTCTCCACCAGGTGGAAAGTTATATTCGCATGGATAAACGTGTACGGATTTCACGACACAAAATAGGAATCGTTCGACTATGTAACAATTCTATGATTATCCTGAGAGTCTAATTATATGGATTTTTTGCACTTTTCCGGCAGCTGTTTTGGAGAAGATAAGCCAAATTCCTGAATTGCATGTTAAATTATCGCCGACTGTCCGCCCGCGTTGGTTAGCAGTAGGTTCCGCACCAGAATTGAGTTGACTCAAGCGGTTCATTTTCCCAATTGCTTGTGCTTCAAACCATACGAAGGTTGAGTTGGTTCAAGTCTTCAAAAACCGTATCCATCCAAGTTTACCGTCTTTGTCCTCTCTGACCTCTGGATATTGATAGATATCCGGTGTGTATATGCATTTCAATGTGCTCGGGCTTATGAGAGTTGATTGATTAGCTTAAAAAGATTCTTACTAGTTGCCAATTTTTCATCGAGTTCACGATTTGGCGACTTAATGGAATAAATCTACTTGATGAGCCGATTGCCACGCGTCTAAAGCCACTGTATTTCAGATTTCTAGATAATGGATCTTTTAGCCGTTGATAATCGTTGACACCGCGCTCAGCGTCGGTCATTTCAATCCTACCAGTTTGTATTGTCCATTTTATTTGGGCCCAAAAATGAAGTCCAATGAGATGAATACGTCCTGTCTTCAGTCTTCTTTGTCAAAGTTGAAATGCCTTGTGAGAATTGCCTATATACGGGTCATCAGACAGCATACTGGAGAATATTATGTTAAGTGTACTTATCCTCTACATTATTAGACTCCAATTCATCCCACTGAAGATGATCAATTGGATACAATTACATCCTTTACGTATTTAATGTTATTCGATCGGTTGATAAGATATTTGCATTGATCATTTATCAAACGAATCAAAAAATTTTTTTCTCCTAAGCCGGCTTCTCACCGGATCATTATTTACGTTGCTGATTTGATTACTCCTCCCGTGTCCTCAGCTCCGGAAGAGTATACACGTCGACAACTTGGCGAAGAAGGTCCCGGATCTAGCATGATGAAGACCATTTTGACCGTGGTTGGGTGTGCTGTCGCCTATCTTGGTCTGATTATTGGACTGTCGGTGTTCTGTAGCATGCGCATGGTTCGAACGCGACGGAAACGGACGAGAAAAGGTAGGTCACAACAAGGTGAATGCTCATATCGTCTCATTTGGTCCCAGTTACACACGTTCACAGTTTGAAGGACACAGACAACTATGCGTTCCATCATTTCCCGTGTATAGAACCATGGAGATTACGGAGATATAAGTTACGATACCATTTTACCACTTACATCAACGAATAACCGACAACTGAAATTCATTTTAAAATGAAAACATCAGTTAGCGTATCATTGTATGACATCATAAGACCACTCATTGCCATTCCGGGGTCTTTGTGTCTGAGATCCGATTCAAGACTCTCGTTCTAGCCACGTTTGTACTCTAGTTGTTCGTCAATAACACAGGTTGTTGTGCTATTCTTGCACTTACTTGAGTACACATGTTCACACGTGTTTTTACACACAAACCTGGCCTCAATGATTGTCCGTGGTTCACATTGACAAACTCATGTATACCAATTAGATCCTTTCGCAAAATGTCGAAACATGCCATACGCTGGACCACAACAGATCTTGAACCTGGCTGAAAATTAATTCACTTTGACTTAACAGGTCCATCATCCAGTCCATAAGGATTGGAAGCCAAAAATTCGCTTGCCATTTTCATTCATGTGACCTCGAATTCTGTATGCGAATGGCTACTTTGTTGCCTCGTTAATCACCGAACTCTGGTTTGACCCGCAACGTATTATCAATATGAACCATATTTACAATCCGTTAACATCCCGTCCAAGTTACTACTATTATCCCAGAAAATATACCAGTTACGATTTCCTAATGTGAAGTTAAACGTTCATATCGTATAATAAACAATTTCGTGTGCCCACAAGCATCCAACCAACATTAGTGATGCCTCAAATCGTTTATTGGCAGCGTTTTCTTCAATATTTGTGCGTGATTGACTCCATGAGCTCAGTTGTCATTCTGTGCGCACTCGTCTAGAAAAGTGAATTCATCGTGGTATCCTATAGCAACAGTATGCCAAAATTATGGCATTTTCAATCCTACCAAGTTTTGACAGTGAGTATCAAATAAGCGTAATCTAATTGGTTTTTCGTGATATTCGGTGATCATTGAAACACTCCAACAAGGACTAATTGGGCAGATATCGATTAAAGAAGATCCCGATCTTCAAACGTCTACGGTCCTCAGAATCCGTGTGATTCGGGTTACATGATCTGCAACCGGTAACAGTGACCAAAGTAGTCGCCCGTACACTTTAATCGGTCGCACACATTTTGAAGCCCCAAGATTTCCTGTTAGCAAACTTTGACTGAACGTGTTTCCGTATGTTCCGAAAAATGATGCACCATGTGATTTTTTTTGTATGTATTATTTTAAAGTCATTAATATGGCGTTCTCGGTCGAGGGTTTAATTCACGTTTCGACAACGGTGTATAACCGTTCTGAAAGCCTTGCCAACAGTATATCAGTGACTTTTAAAAAATTACGTCGTAAGCTTTTGTTTTTCAACACAAGTACAACGGTCAGTTAATTGAATAGTGATTTCATAAATCTCATTCGGTCCAGTCAGTCACACTGAATGACTGTTCCAATTTCTACCATGGCTGAGATTTGTCCGGCTAGTTGAAATGAAATCAAACTGCTCCTCGAATTCGAGCCGTGTGCATATGACATGGAAGCCCACTTGATGCTACCGTCGGACCTACTTCGTCGAATGCAATCTTCCAGCCCTAACGGAGTCATGTTACTGTTATTATCAGTGGAAAAACTTCAGTAAAAACAACGATGACATCAAGAACGACAACTACACACAGAACCAGTTAAACGAAAGTCAACGGTATCATTACTAAAATAGTTGCTAGCCTACGTAGACATTGGAAATAACACTCATTCAGTCTTTGCATCGTTGTCCGTAGTATGACTATCGTACATCATCCATTACACCGTAGCCAACGATGACTTGTCCTACGCGCACACATCTATTTGTACCAGTTTCCATGCGCACAGTCTTAACGCATCCCCAGTTGTATTGCGTCTACAATTCTATAGAAAAAATAGAATGATATTTTATTTCCTAATTATCTAAATGTGCACACACAAAAAAAGATATATGGTTACATGTTTCATCGTCCGATTGTTTCCCGTTTCGACTCAACCCACTCCATCAGTCGTGGCTAACGAACACTCAGAAGATAGTCCAGTCTAGTGGTGGTAATGATGTTCTCGGCGTATCAAAAGTGTAGGAAATGTGATTGCATGCCTAGCATTGCTCCCCCCGTTTTACCGGGTTCTACAACGGCCCCGTGAAAATATCGTTGTTAATTATGTTGTCGTCTGACATATTCATCGATGGTGTCAGATTCTCACTTCATCCTAATTAGCCCAGTCGCGTTCAAGTCTACAAACAGACACAAGTAGACGTATATCCATGTCTGCATTGTGTAGGAGCCATTCAGGCAGTTTCATACCCAACTTTTCCTCTCGGATAGAAACAGATAACCTCATCACTGAAATCACTGTTACCATTTAACAATCTCGGTCTCACCGCTAGATCATAGATCACATCAGTCGAGATGCGACAATGAATTCGAAGACACGAAGGCAGATCGACAAAATGAGATAAATGATCTCCGTGTTGTGCGCATTAACCCCTCATCTGGCACATCTATCCGTATTTGGGTGCGCGCACACTCACACACGCACAAACACACACACACATGGGTGTGCACTATGAATTGCTTTTATCGTTTAGATTGTCCATCCTAGTAATCTTCGAGACTATTTTTACCGGTTAGGTGTATGCCCGCAGACGTGTGAGGTATGCATAGACTGGGACATCTAATATCATCTTATGTCGATACAAGTTAAAGTTTTAGCTTGCATAGTTTCATCAGCGGGTAATAGGGCAACCGCATCCCTCTATATGGACTCTTGGAATGTTCATCTGTTTCATTGGATTAGTTGTCCTATTTAATGATATGTGTCAAAAGGGGTGGGAGATTGTACGTATGAATGCATTTGTGCTTCCGTACATGTATGTAGA
>LUCM01011645.1:88273-125907 GCA_008360955.1 Fasciolopsis buskii | reverse complement strand
CAAACAGATTCATCTTTCTCATCCTAGTCACCACAAACGTACACATTCGGGGACAGCTCAGTGCATCACGGGGTTAACTGAATACACTTCGTCCAACCAACTTTGTCTCATTTTTCATCTAGCTCATGTCCCAAACAAGTAATTTATGGTTCTCGTATGATCTTGTTACGACTTTCCAGTCGTCTTCGAATTTTCGTTTTTTCTCCTGTCCACTTCGTGATATTTACGAGTCGCACATTCCTGCAATCTGATGTGTGTGTGTGCGTGTGTGTGTGTGTGTTGGCGCAAACAAACACATGCACATTCACATATACAAAAATCTTAAATGACCAGGCCAAAAATCCACAGAACCACTCGTGATTCCCAAAAGTGTTCTGATGGTTGCAGCCTGAAACATAGCAACAGCTTTGATGAGAGCAACGTTCGTTCTTAGATTTTAAGCCATACTAACTGATGGTAATGGAGCTATTCTTACTTTCATGGCCAGCCCCTCCCTACCGGTATGCACAAGCGGAACGCGAATATCAAAGATGTGACGGGGTATCTAGTTGTGCAGTATTTCTTCTTCTTCTTCTTCTTCTAACACCACTATTCAATTTTCTATGTCCACTACTTGCAAGGGGACATCAGGCAAGGAGGCAAGTGACAAGGAAGGTAGAATTAGGGCAAACACCCAAAGGATCACATACTTTTGGTTTCATCCAATTTGTACCCACCGGTAAATCTGACCTCTTACGCCGGCCAACACGCACCACTGAGTGCGTGAACGTAGCTGGAACGAGATTGTATACGTGTGTTTGTATACGTGAGTATGAACGAATGTTTGCGTATGTTGTGTGAAAATTACCATTAAGGTTGACGAATTCTAAGCAAAGTGACAAAATGCCAGCAACAGAGTGTCGTCCATTTATAAAAACATCACAACGGTGATAAACGTACCGGGTCGGAGCTTTCATCTATGACAATGGGCTAAGTTATAGTAGTAAATCTTTACGCGTACAAACGTTCGGGCCAGAGTGACATTCCAGTTTATATCTACCATGGGTTTGCTAAGACATTTAAGACGACAGGACTAATACTACTCAACGGCACAAAAGTAGCGTTGTGGCGTCGATTTTTGGATTCATGGTGCGTAAGTGGATTTCCCATCGTCATCATGAAATACCTTAAAATAAAAATGACTTTGAGCGGTCGTGTAATCTCGTTAATTATGAACAATCCATCTTCATCCGAATGGATAATTTCCCATATGAACTACACTGTATAATTTAAAGCGATTGGATTAGCATCGAATGGAAATCTGGTTTGAAGGCAGACTATCGCGTTTGGTGCAAGACGGATCTCATCACCGGCTGTCAATGTGCTGTGTTCATGTTAGATAATGAACTGGTGCTCGCAATGAACGAGTCCGGACGACCAAAATTATTCCCATACATTTTTTCTGACTATTTCCAAGTAGTTCCATTATACTTAAAGCCAAAGTTTCATAAAACAAGCTGTATCAAAGAGCTAAAATATCCCCTGTTGTCTCTGTGTGAAACGAACAGATGAATCTCACGTCTTCCTCTAGATTAGTGGAATCCATATATGGGATTCTTTTGAGAAAACAAATAATCGAAAAAGCTTCACTACTTATTCGATCTTTGTGTGAAAAGTAAAGTTGGATGTACATTGCACTAGATTCCACAGTTCAATATGACTGGAGTACGTTAGCAGTGCGACTGTTTTCTAATCTATGCATTATATATATATATATATATACGCAGGAAGTAGTATCTGGATGCGTAAACAAAATTTGCCCGGGAGCACACGACCGGTTTCGCGGTTATTGTCGCTCGTCAGGTATGCGTACCCGATGCTCTCTTGTCCACGTAGTTGCACGTAGTTGCACAAATCTCAATACGGATCATGTGACACTGAACGATGGCGAAAGACGAAAACAGTGCGTCGGGAAGAGGAGAGAAGAGGAAACGATATGCAGAATTCACCACACATGGTAGTTCGTCCATTTTCCATCTCCACGTCATCGCTGATCCGTCTGAATCTATAATTTCTCTCTGGGCATGATGATACCCGAGTGTTCAACCCGAAGTAGAGGGTTGAGTTAGGGTATCCTAACTGAAGCCTTTAACTAAACAATTCAACCCTCAAGGCAGTAGGCCCAGCTGAAGTTCACGTAACTAATTGGGGACCAGTGACTGATTGGTTAGTTCATGCGCTCTTCGCTTGGAGCTAGAGATCTTGCTTGCCCAGTACATCCATTCACCTCAGAATTTGGTGAACGTACAGCCGTGTGCCTCGTGCGCCACCCGTGGGTTCTAATCCGATCGGGGGCGTGAGGGCGATCAACGGCATAACGTCGTAGCTTTTGGACTTGAAGATCGAGAGTTTGAATCCCCTCATCGCGCGTCAACTTTCCCAATTAGCCGCAGCTCCTTTTCTGAAAAATTGTCGTGCACTGTTATTTCATTATTAAGACAAGCAAAAAAGGATAAGAAAAGTGAGTAGTAACACGTGGATTGATTAATTCGACTCCCACGAACTTTAACAGCACACAATGCAGAGAGGATTCAACGAAATCCGTGGTACCAGTGCTTGCAATCGTTCCAAAATGTGTAAAGAGAGTAAAGTAGAACGAGCAGTTTTTGTTTGTATTCGTACTCCATATTGTTTCTGAAATAATTTCCGAATTTCCCGAATCATTCGGATTTCGGTCAAAACTGATTGGGACTATTCATTGCGATCTCGTCCAATTTCGTCTGAAACATCCGTTTGCATGCACGTGCCCTACGACGTACCGGTCACCTGTGCAATTCTATGCGGTTTGCAATATTTACGCTCCTCGGATCTCGCAGTCAGGGGACATTTTTTCCTGGGACTTGGTAGTTTTCACCCAAATCCAACTAATTTTCACATAATTCTAAACAAAAATTTGGAAAATCGTATACATTTTCATGGAGCAGATCCCCCGGTGAATATCGGGCTCCGAAACAGTGCATGTTCGAGATAGCTTCAGTCAAATGCACCGGGACTACATCATTCTTACTCGTGTTATCTCTGTGACCATTGTAACAATATCGCATTTTATGGAACCTTGAGATTAGATTTATCCGTAGAAAATGAATACAGTCACTTAGTGAGTAGAGCAGACCTCGCTGACAAGTTGCGCCACGAACAAATCTTATTCCAGTTAGTTTGCACATTCTCATGCATTCGATGGCTCATCGAAAGAATTTCGTGTTAACATATCCTCCTCCACATCATTATCACACTAATTATTCATCCATTTCCGAAACAATGTTGAACATCGCATACTTTCCCAACAGATTAACAAAACGGTGAACGCATTCGTGTAAGGATTTTGACCTATTGTTTGCTGTGGTTCGATAGGATGGATTATTCGTGAGAGGGGTCCAGTAAATGAACGGACAAACGTCGGTCGCTTGGACGACCAGCGAACTGATTCGTCATCTTCCAGTAATTTCACAGATTCATGTGTTATTTCTTGAGTTTCGTTTAATCACACACACACACCCCTCCGACGTGTACAACTACCATGTTCACAACAATCTGTGCAATCATTCCTGGGAAGTTCATTCGGCGAATCCCGGAGGGAAGAAGGTTGATGTAACTGTTCCCTCGAATGTGCCTATTTCATCCCACTTAACCCCGGCCATTCCGGTATTGCATGACACTAGCTCGTTTTGTACAGCCAACCAGATCACAATGGTGGCTAGTCGGATGAATAACGGCCGTGGTAGTAGCAGTGGTAGTTGTGATGGGGATGATACGAAAACAGAACAGGTCGAACTTCTACTGGGTATTTCTTATCTTGTCTACCTCAACCTTCCGAACATTTGTAGGATGAGGACCGAAGACAGGTGCGATCAAGTCATCCCCATCCTCCTAGTTGTAAGCTAATTATTCATCTTAGTGTATTTTCTTTCAATTGTGTACCCTAGTACCGATTCCCGGTGCACACATTTGTTCAATCTTCGAGTGACCGAGTCGGTTGGTTGGATGATTGGACAGAATGGAAACGAAAAATTGGGCTCGACAACTACGAAAACAGGTCTTGGAGAGAGGAGTCCCGAGAAAAGTAACTGACCGTACCGCGAAAAGTAACTAACATGGGCAATGTCATGACCGAGAAAAAAACAATAGCGGCATACATGTGCATATAAATGAGGGCTTAGACTTGACTGGTGTATATTCCCATGGTACAAGCTAGAGCGCGATATTCTACCTCTAAGTGATTATTTCTGTAGCAAAATTGCGGTGTTTGTCGAGCGGGAGGGAGAATCATTTGCTCGTTGATCATCGCTCATTCAGGAGAATGTTCCTAATCGCCACTTGCTCTGACATCCTACATATTCGCATCATCATTCATCTTGGCACCGCGATGATGTTCCCAGCGAAATCTCATGTCATCCAACTGTGCGCATCGGAGATCCTGTAAGAGCGACTTGGAGATGTGTGTGTGTGTGGGGGGGGGTGGGTGGGGGGGGGGGTAGACAAACGATGTTCCACGCGTGCGTTCATGTGCACGCACGAGCATGCATTCATGTGTCAGTGTTGTTAACCCAACAGCTGCCACACTCGGATAAACATTGTAGCCCTTCACTGTCAATGGATTCTTCTCGAAGCCGTACTGGAAGGCCGATCACTCTTAGAGCCCTACACAAGTCCAGTTGATACGGCATATTCAGCAGCTCGCATGAAGTTCAAGAGTATAAACTTACCGCAAGACCTAAATGGTTTACAGTTCTAAAATGGAATAAAACTCCTTTAGTTTACAAAACCATAGGCGGAAAGTATTGTTAGAGGGACCTGTATGCATTTCTCTCTCTATTTGGAAACTGAGCTCATCCGGAATCAAGTATTCACATCCGATTCTACTAGGTAATTCAAGCATGAAGTTTCAGGCAAAAATAGTGTGCTAGATTTGTGTACATTTCAGATGTTTCGATATGCGCCGCTCACTGACGTCAGAGTCGATAGAATAGTGTGCAGTCGGCTGAATAGGTTTCTTGTCAGAAACACACGGAATAAGTCATGTATTCTAAGTTTGGGACATTTTACACATCATTTACCTAAAAATATCAGTCAGTGAACGAAGCACTAATGGCTCCTTGTGATCTCATGAATAGACAACGTGATTTGATCATTCGATTCGGCCGGAGTCTGTGTGATCACGTTCATTACTCGCTGAATCCATTCACTAAGCTATTCACGGCGGTGGATGATTTCATAAATGTAACTGATTGTCCGTGACTTAGTTTATTTGATGCGACAATGAAGAGGAACAGTTCACCTTCATTAAAACGTTACTGGTTTCCTCGATGACGAGAAATGAGGAGAGACAAGAAAGGGCTGACTAGTAGGGCAAAAGAAGCCTGTAATTCAGCCAAGTGTACTTATTTCCGTCAAACTTGGCTTTTAAGTCGACGAGACAGTCAATGGGATTGGTTTTTGCCCATCCTAGGATAGACCGCGAATTTTCACTTGCGGTTTACAGTCTGAAAGACACATGTTGCTCTATGTAGTCTGCGCTGAGATGTTTCTTCTGGAGCGGTTCTTAGGTGTTAGTTGGAGGATCGGTACAAGTTGCGTACCGTTTTGATCCTAGATCACTGCTCATCACATTTACTCAACGGGAGAATAATTTGATCGTCACAAATCATACCTTGACGGTTAATCACTTGGAACCGTTTTTTTTCTAATTCTTTTATCTATATATATAGCTATGAAAATGCACGAAAACGGTCAATTATTAAATCAGATGGGTGAGCCAAATGGGCCCAACGGTGCACCGACAGCTCTCTCTCAAGCCAGCGGAGGATGTCCGGGGACTACTTTGGATTCTGGCCTCTTGATGCTAACTGGAGTGGGTTCCGGGGCCAGTTGTGGGACGGGAGGAGGTGGGAGTGTCGCATTTAGTCATGTGACCCCACAAGGACAACAGCAGCAACAACATCAACAGACATTGCTAGGTGGTCTACCTCCCGGAGTGCGCAGCGGAGCAGGCGCCTACGTGGAACAGTCACCTATCGACCAAACGGGACATCGCACTGTCATGGCCCCTCACGGATCTCATTTGGCCAATGGAATGGCTTTACCCGCCATACCAACTCGCACTGATGAAAACGAACAAGAATGGTGGCCATGGGGCCAAAATCGACCGTACTATTCAAGAGACACCCAACCAGTTCACGAGCTTATCGCGGATACCAACGGGGATCCTGTACATAGCTATGCGGTTCATCAGTTGCCCATGTATAATGGTCTGTCTGGACCAAGTCCTGGAGTAGACAGCAGCACGATTGCGACAACCGCATCCGAATCGCAGCTGATGTCAGCCCCACCACCTACCCCTTTAGATTCCCGATCGCATTTTAGTGGCATGTCTTCAGGAAATTCAACCAGCTTATATTCAAGATCGTTACTAAGCGGTGCATCGAATCTGGGCTCGCCGGCAGGGGCACAGAATACCGCCGTGGATCAGTCACCTACCTACGGAATGACTAACGGGAGCGGTAGTCACGGGATTAGTCAAATGGATCGAATGCATTACCCGCGTTGTGAATTAAAAGTCGAAGGAATTTTAGGTATGTTCCCAGTGCATTTAAATGTGATATTTCATCACCGATTGTATCGGACACGCTCTAGTTGATGAACACTATAGATGTATTTTGTACATTATGATTTTCTACTGATTGAAACGGTTCTGTAATTAGATCCATGCAGTGAAGCGCAATTCATGGAATATGGTGGACGGGTACCGCTGTACAAGTCAGCCATTCAGTACAAGAATACCGTTGGGATTCTTGACCAAAGCCATTGGTTCTAACATAAACGTGTTCGCAAGACAGCAAGATGTGGATGAATGGAAGCCCATTTGCTTCGACCGATTATTCTACTCATTTTTTTCAGCTCTAGTGCCAGTTCAAATCAACCTCTAACCTGGAAGACCTGGAGATCACGTCCTCAGGCCTCTGCTCACCGACCTTCCATGTATGATCGATTATTCAGCTTCAGATAAGTCATCCTGTATAACTCGTTGGATGAGAGAGGCACGCAAGTCGTCATACCCACCTCAAGACATGGTAGCAGTGTGATGTAAATGTGTACCGACAAGTTAATGGTTTCCCCATAAAGCGAATCGCTGGCGTCAAAAATAAAGAGACAAAACGCGAACAATAATACGCAACAGAGGAAACAAACGTTTTCTTTAAAATCATACTAGCAACAAGGATAAAGTAGGGAATATTTTTTGTCGGTTCCAGGAATTTTCCTAATCTGATCATCATAAAATGGATCACGTGGTCGATTGACTTATGGATATTTGTATGGATTATTCTTTTAAATAAATAACTGTATATATGTATATATATATATATGCGAGAGCAGGAAAATGTCATGTAAGGACATTAGGCAACTTTCAGCGATGGGCCAATAAACAAAAACGAAACGTGCTTCAGGTTTCTCCTAACGAATTATGTTTGCAATATTTTGACAGCAATCATACACAATATGCTCTGTAACGTGCTAGTTTTTATGCCTTAGCAACAATCATGTATTTTGACAACAATAACAATGTATGTTAGAAAACAAAAATTTTATTGATTCAATTGTTTCTGGTTTCAGGGAAAGGGGAATTTGGTGATGTGTTTTTGGCACGCGCACGGCACATTCAGGATGACGAAACCCAATCTTTGGTACTGATCAAATCGTTGGCCTCAATTGAACCTGTCCATATAAAAGAATTTCATCGTCAATTGGAATTGTTTGGAAAATTAAATCATGAACATGTAACTCGTCTATTAGGTATTTGTATGGAACAAGAACCATTCTATATGCTTTTGGAATATTGCGAATGGGTAAGTAGTACACAAACGGGTGTTTGAATGATTACTGTTTCTTGTTACAAATAGATGAATATGGTATTAGATTTAATTTGAAACTGTTGCACTATTGCGACACGATCGATAGGGATTGGTGTTGATTCCCATAGAATAATGAAATGTACAATAAGTCCATGTTTTCTCACCGACAATTTGGATGCTGATGATGGGTGGCGAATCATCTGATTGACAAATAAAATGCTCTACAACCCGAATCAACCACAAGGGTACTGTTTTCTATCACTGTAAGATCCTTTGTAAATTTTCGTACTTTTGGCGGTAGGCGATAAAATTTTGGCCTAATCTAGGCCGTTCTCAGACCTAATCTATTAGGGTCACCAGTCAATCGGTTAAACAGGGTTAAGGTTATTCCAGCGGTAAACTTTAATTCGAACCGTAGAACCTGGTTCCGGCTGTGCAATCGAGGATTCCGTGGCTTATAGTTTTAGTTTGGTTCCCGTAGAACTCCATACGTCAAAGGGCGTCACCATCTTCGTTATCCATATTCATTTAAACAAGAATCTATTTTCGTAGCCTTTTCAACCGTACTAGTTATCGTACCTAACTGGTTCAGGTCACAGAAGATTTTCAATCTAGTAATCACGTTTCCATTTAGTCCGCTATTCCACTGAACTTTTCTGGCCGCAAAACGGACCGTATCCACCTTGCTTGATAAAAAATTCACTAAGCTGCTTTCTCTACACTATTGTCAGCTCCATCTAAAGTGCAGAATTTGCCATTAATTGACAGTAGACCTATAGTGATGTAATACAAATAAGCAAACTTCACTTTTTGGAAGTATACAAGTGAATTTAGTGATTAACATGTCAACTGATTTGCCGAAAGAGTAACGACTGTTGATGTACCAGAAATAGGACAATTCCGTCTGATCATGAGAATGTCTACCGGTACACCCACTGACCCAATCACTGATGGTTCATTATCATTCTGCAATTAGTAACTGCACGGAAGAAAAAATTGTAGGCTATGTAATTGGAAAAACTCATTTGAATTTCTATGTGATTCGTCAGCTAGGCAAACGTTTTAGTGTACCATTTGAGCTATTCGCTATGAATTTCGCACATGTCAAGGCTAAAATCTTGATAAAAAAATGATTTTTCAAGATCCATTTGCAAGAGCCATGGATGTCACATGGTTATTGCACCAAGGCACTATCAATGACACATGCCTTGCATTTTCGTGAATCGGCAGGTATTATGATCGTCAAACTAGGAACCTCAATGGGATGAGAGGGTGATCCAGTGGATCATAGTCAGTTAGATGTGGATATTTCGTTGTTGTCCATCATTCGCATTATTTATTTCATATAAGAAGGGCAGAAATGACGCTAAGCAAATCTATTTAGAAACAGACATAGCACATGGATTGAGCTCGTCAAACTGCAAAGATTTTATCATTTTTCAAGGTCTCAATCCTAGTTTTACTTAAACTTTGACTTTTTCATATGCTGTACATTGATAATGGAATAGTTTTGAAGAACGATAACAGTCACTCATTTGACTAAGTCTCCTAGGTTAGCTGATAGAAATCACGTGGTACACAATTTGTCCGTTGCGTTCGCGTGTGGATTCCTATCTCCCGGGCCTTGAAAAGTTTTCATGTTCGAATCTACATTTCTAGCACTGAAATATTACAATGCTTATCGATTGACTATCACTGGTCACAGACAACGCATTCAGTGGTACTGTCGTGTTGTTGATCAGTTCAGTTAGCTGTAGTAAAACTTATATTTAGACTCTAACAAAGGTCCATCTTTGTCGTTGACATGAGGCACACAAATGCTTCCTAGTTCTCAATTTCGGACTCCACGATCGTATCTTAGATATACTTTGGAAATGGTGTCTAAGATTATCTTGGTGCTTGTCTATGAGGTGTAAATTGATTTATTTTCAGGGTTCGTTTTACCTTGTAAGAAAGGAAGAGAAAAGGTTCTACAAGTGAGACACCTTGTATGTGGAGATATTCTTCAAGGAGAAACCTATTCCTTTCAACCAATCAAACTAGTCGTGTTCCAAAAATGTACAAATCATTTAAGTAAACGAAGCAACCTGTTCATCAGATTGTGTCTGTGAGTAGCTTGTCAAATTGACTAATCAAAATGATGAAAATTAGGTACCCATTCTTGTGTTGAAACTCCTGTTGAAAAAAATTGATGAAAATTGTGCTGGATATTATTAATCACTTTAAAGTACGTCGGACCAGGAGATATTACGTTCAAATAATCATGTTTGAAGTACGTCCACTGTTACTTTGGGAGCTTGGGGAATTTCTTTCTTCCGCCAAGCCTTATTGATAGTGAAGTGAATTCAATTAATTTCTATTGTATAAGGTCATTAAGTTGCGTAATCACTCAATAAATGACAGCCAAATGAGATTTATAACCGAATGTATATTCTTTTGCTTTTCTTTCTGGCAATAGGGTGATTTGAAGATGTTTCTCCGTCGTATCCGTGAGGACAATGATCAGACGTTCAAGATCCACTCATTGTCGCTAGGACAGAAAATGAAGATGTGTGAACAACTGGCTTCTGCGATGGATCACTTAGCTCAAATGCATTGTGTTCACCGGGATTTGGCTGCGCGAAATGTTTTGCTCACACAAGATTTGGATGTGAAACTTTCCAGTCTCGGATTAGCCAGAGATGTTTACGTGAACGAGTATTATCGTCTGCCAAACACGGAACAACTCATTCCGTTACGATGGTTTGCTCCCGAATTGATTGCTGAGGCCGTATCCCAGTGTACAAGAAAAAACAATACCGGTGGAACAAGCACCGGCTCATCCGGGTCTACTAATCTCGGGTTGAAAAACAATATCCTACCCTTCTCCAGCCAATCGGATGTATGGGCTTTTGCTGTATTGATTTTTGAGGTGTTCTCTCTCGCTCAAATGCCCCTGGCACGACAAACAGATCAGGAAATTATTTACGCGGCCACTCAAACTGTACGGATGCAAGGTGCGACCGGTACGGATTTTGTCCCACTGCGACCAGATCTACCGGCGGATGTACCGACGGAGTTGGCCCATCTATTGCATCGATGCTGGTCTCCGTTACCTGTGAATCGGCCTACATTCAGGGACATATTCTCTGTGTTGAATAACCAAAAAGTTTGAAAATTCGTGATCTTTCACAATTTATTCACCATAAACCACGTAACTCGACATCAACCGCGCCATTCTACGTACGGTACTTGTTCTGTTTCCTTTACTCCGCCTCTCCAAAGTCAGTCAATCAACTAGCCTGTAACACATTCAGGTGATCCCTGTGAATAGCGAATTGTTTATCTTTTTTTCCCTTGGAAGGGAAAAATATCAAAGCAACTAACTCCACGGATATGCGCACCGATATAAATGATCAAGTAATTTAGTTGATCATGTATCACCGCGGACGTTTCAGCTATGGGATTTCAGGGTATATGCTCGCTTTTTCTCATCTTCAATGCATCCGTCTATTTCCATCATCAATGGAATGTTTTATTCATTTTTTTCTGCCTCTTTCACTTTAGTTTAATTCTGTTCGCGAATGTTCCATATCTCCCCTGTCAATATCATTTCTCGTATCACGCTCGTGCGCGCACACACACACACACACACACACACACACACAAAACTGTGTTGAACTTTTCCTTATTCCAGTGAAATAACTGATCACGATTTTGGCTTCCCGCTCGGTGACATCTTTATTTCTCTTTTATCCGGCTGTCAGTTTCATCTTCCCACCTCCTCTCGCGCCCTCCGGTGTAGCGTGCTGAGACCCAGTACTTTCATGAAACATATTTGTGTTTAACTCGTCCCCTTTATCTCTCTCTCTCTCTCTCTGTCTCGCCCTCTCTCTTGGTTGCAATCGTTTCCTCGTCTTCATCAATCGTTCGTCCCCATTGCTTGTTTGTTTGATGTTTTGTTACGCGCTTCCTCTAATCTAGGACGAAATTTATTATTCTCATCACTCGATATGTGTGTTCTGACAAAGCAACAGTGTCCAAACTATTCACTGCAGGCTCACTTGTTACCTGTTCGGTCCTCCGTAATCTTTCTTCGTGTTGCTTTTTCAATGAACGTTTGATTGTTTTTTTTCTTTCATGTTCAGCTGTCGGATTTCGTAATTGTAAATATGATATGCATGCGTACCAATGGCCAAAAGATTTGTAAAGATGTGGTTTCTTCTTCAGACTGGGAAATTAAATTTTGCTTGGCTCTCACAATGTAATTGTGGCAAACTTCTCTCGCCATCACAAAGTCTTCTGGATCTCACCGTGGTCCCGATATGGTCACCGAGAGAGAGAGAGAGAAAGGAAGGAATTGTCACCCATTTCCGTCTGAAGTCGCGGTTAGTTCTACTCTTACCCGTCATTTATTTTCTCTTTAGAGCATACATGGAACATGTCCTCAATCTCCTTTTTTTCCCCACGCCCGTTTAGGCGTGCAGATAGACAAAATCGAGTCCGCAGGGTTCATCACATCCAATTTCACACACACACACACACACACACACACACACACACAAACACGTGCATCATTGCTCATTTTACTCCAACTATTCGTTGATTTCTTTTCTTCAACACCTACCGAGGCGAATCCCAGAGTACTGATATTCTTTTGCCCAACCTGGACCATTAACAACCTGTTCACTTTTGACCTCTTTGCTTGAATATCTTTTCATGCATCTTAATGTTCAAGCGTAAATGCATGTGCATTCGTCCGTGTTTGTTCATACTTCATACATTTTTATCTGCCATAATTTTAGTGTCAAAATCAAACGAATAATCGTACACCGAGTACGACGAATTAGGCGCATGGTCAAAAATAATCGATCTCGTACAACAAGACGAGGCCCAATAACTTTCATCGACCGATACAACTGGACAACAACATTTGCATCATAGCCACGAAAACTAGTGCATTTCAATTCATACGTCCCTTTTCTACCCATCCCCGTGGATTTGTTTCATTCGGCTTGTTGTTCCTTGTCGATGCAATGAAAACTGTAGATCTTTGCCTACCCCGATTCTTTATCGTTATCCTAACCCCGTACCTCGCCTTGCCTCGCCTCGCCTCGCCTCGCCTCGCCTCGACTCTTGTAAACTTGTGAATGCGTGAGAATTGGTGCTTTACAAGTTTGATGATAAATGCATTACCCGGAACCCAGTTCACATCTGCCCGTTATCTCATCAACTCATACAACCGCCAAAATACAGGTACACATTTAAACAATACTGTATCTTGTTATCTTACCACTTTTTTCGTGCGATTTTGATCACACGTTAAAATATATCGCATGATATCTAACAATCTCTTACATTGCTTTGTTGTTGTTAAAGTGCTATGAAGACGGTCTGTTTCCCGGCACATATGCACAGTTGTGAACCGTAGCCACACTAATCTAACTTAAATTTACAAACTCCGACTCTATGCAATAGTCACGACAAAATAACCACCTTTTTTTTCGCGGGTTTCCCCATCTTATTAGGCTGTTAATCGCTCGTTCTCGCCACGAAAATGTGTGACGACTACCGGGTGCAATGTTGTCCAAATAACTTCTAGTTTCATTTTGTTTGATATTTTTTAGGCAAAAAATATATTGTTAGATTGTGTACTTAATTCGAAAATAACCAGTCTATTCAAGCAAGATCGATTTCGTTCCCAAATTCAATTTGTAAAATGTCAGTTTAGCCTAACGACCGTAACAATTTGCTCTGAGATTGTTCATGTGTGGTTTGCATTATCAGCCCGATTCATTGTTAACGATCCGGATTTGTTTCCCTTAGCCTTTAACCAAACCATACGAGTGTATTAATCACGTGATATCAGTGCTCGCTCAACTCGCCACATATCAAAATCACGACTTTTAGTCTTCATTCGGTGGCGCCAATGTGCTGAGACCCGAATCCAAGAGGAAGGGCAACAGGGAGTTGAATCCCTCTCCACAAATTTCTAGTTTAGATTCGATGACTAGCAACGGTTTACTGTCTTAATGGCCATTGCTACTGATCGACCGTAACCTCGGAGTGTAACGTGCTCAGTCTGCTGTGGTAATGGCGCGGCTTAGGTGCGGACGGCCGTAGCAGGTTTTCGGCACTTCAGTATCTGTAAACGTGAACCCAAAACAAAGGAGATTGGCAGTGGAAGATTTTATATTAGTAAGAAGAGTAAACCATGCATAAATCTTTTACCAGAACAGATTTCACTTCTATAGAGACGTGATTCATGCGTAAACCACGATTCGTTCGAAGATCACGAGAGTCGTAGCATATGAACATGAACAACAGTGAACTATCGGAAAATCAAGTGGCCTATGAATCAACCACCACGCCACATTTACGCTTATGGAATCAACAAGAAACCACGAGCATTGGCAACACGCCACCGGTCAGCCAATCCCGTACTAGTACTCCTAATTCGTCCTAGGCTCTTATCGTGATATTTGGAAACGCCGAGTTTGATGGATGTTTCGTCAAGATAATGCTGCTTTTCAACCGGCCATACAGGTCTTACCGAAACGCATGCAACAAGCATCATATCAGCGATTTCCGTTAAAGTCAGCAATAACTTTGGGAAGCGAATAGTTGAACTTGTATCCGACGAGAACTGGCCAATCTTTTAGATAATACGCATCTTGCTATGGAGATATTTACTGAGCAAATAGTTCACAAATTCAGTCGATATCCCATTTCGACTGCCTTATGTGTATCTCAATCGTATGACCAGCTCGTTAAGAAGAACAAAGTAGGGTTAATTTGCAATACTTTGACTTGTGTATTGCTAAGAATTCAGCATCAATAAACGGTGATTACCAAAGGCTCCACGATTATTGTCTGATAATATTTTGATCATTTCGATGTGAGACCCAGGACTTCCAAGTTGAAATTGCTTTTATTTCATAATCCGAAAATCTTTAGTACTTCGAAGTCAGTATTCATTGCATAGGGGTACCTTTTTTAACTAACACGCCACGACATAGGACGTATATTGGGTAGAATCAAGATTGACGCCGGGGTAAGACTTTAAACGATGCATACCCACCACCCAAGTGTACTTTTACTCGAAAAATGCCAGATTAAATGAAAATCACCCAACTCTGGAAAAGATGTTTACCAAATTTTAGTTGAGTGAAATACGAACTGTTTTGCCGATACACGGTTATTTCCACAGGTTGAAAGAAAAATAACCGTTACCACAATGATAAAATTCTGCCTAGCCGGATTGCATTGGTTTTGATCAACTGGTAAGAATTCTCAAATGTTTATTCGGGTGAGAATGAGCAATTTGGACGGGAATTAGAAAACCGAACAACTTTCCAGCTCAACATGTACCGTTTATTTAACGACAAAATCTGTGGATCCTTAGATTGAAACGCCGAACATCTTTTGTTATTGAACAGAATAATTATATTTCCTAATTTGTTATTTGATAAATTCATACTACATATTTAGTGAAACTTGGAGCATTCAAAACTTATTCCAATTTATCTGGATTTATGACGGTGCATGAAATTTCAGTAATAAACTGGGAAAGAATCACAGAAGAAAATTTCTGCTGTGAAATTTCAATATGAATATGAGTAATTTTGTGATCAATTTTGGATATGATTAATTTCCCTCGTAAAAAACATTTCCTTGGTTTAGTTTATTCTTTAAATATGATGTGACTGGTGGTCTTGTTTAATTTAAAAAGCTTGGAAAGTTTAACCACAAAATTATGATTCGACCGATGATCCTATACATTATGGTACCAATAGACTTAACTATTTCTTGCTCGCTGCTTCACTATCATGACAATGACATAAGTGCTGCGCGCTTAAATGACCTTGACTCGAGGTCAACTTTGATGCAAATCAAGATCCACCCTTAAGGAGAATTTTTGTTTTTGATCGATCATCAGTGTTAGACCATATTTAACGCAAAATACTCCAGTTTGCAAATAATTAGCTTCAGCTCGCGAATACGGGATAATCATGGGTAGAATACTTACTAAGTGCCTTTGCTGGACAATCTAGATTGTTCGGATGCATTTACCATGACAATCAACGTCGGCCGTGTTTAACTGGCTTTATAAATGCCGACAAACAGATATACTAAAGGAAACCTGCAAATAAATTCATGGTATTTACTAACGCGTCTAAACGCCTAGAAAGTGCTAGAATTCTAAGGATGTTAACAGTGAAAAATTTCGAATGCATCAAAATCCTTGGCATTTGTAAATTTACAAGCTTGGCTCCCAGTCTTCTAGCTTCGATATCCATGAAGAAGAGCGCATCTTGCCAACATCCCTGCATCGATTCTTGCCCTGGCGAATATGCACTGTTGTCTTGGCAGATGGATGACTCGATACGCTGATTCTTACAAGCAAACTGTCCTCCTCTCTGGAGGTGTACCCTCATCATTCAATTCAAGGAACTCAAAATTTATCACCGTCGTGCTCGGACGTTTCCTTTCATCACAATTTCTCCGACCACTTTCAATATTCCGGCAACAGAATGTGTGAAAATTCCCAATTTCAAACACTTGAAAAGCATCGAATGATACACTAGCCTAGTGTATACCTTTTCAACTTAAACTGATATGTTCTCGTTGTTGTTTCGGTGGATCGTCTCTCATTGAAAAGTACAGAGGCGAACGTACCACAAAGTGATATGATCGATTCTACCTATGTAGTTTATGTCCAAAACGGTAATTCGAACCCCTAACCGGTGTCCGCCATATAAGAACAAAGCAAAAAAAGTTACTGATCGGGTAATCAGACTGATCCACATGTGACTCAGTGAGTAGATTGCCCGACTTAGATGATAAAGTGAGACAACTGGATGTGAGCATATTTAAAAGGACTCAGAATAGTTAAACGCTGTGTTCTGACACGATGTATATATGTATATTTCATTAATTTTCTGATCATTTTGATGTGACAGCCTACAACTCCAGCAGATAAAATCCTTTTCGTCAGACTCAAAGAAGTCTTATTTTTATGCACTGACTAGGCAAATCATTACATTTTCACGTCGTAATATTACACACATTTAGGATAGAATCAAGACTAAGGCCAGAGTGTATTTTTAAATGAAGCATACCGTGATCCTCTTACCCGGAAGTGACCGAACGGATGGGGCAGTGGCGTTTGGACGTGAAGGTCGCGGGTTAGAGTGCTCCCATCGCTGATCAACTTCTCCACTTGACAGCCCCCGGTTGGCCGGGAATCCCTTCCTGAAAAACGATGTACACTGTTATTTCATTAATAAAGGAAGTAAAAAGATTTTTTAAAAAAATAGACCGAACTAAAAGAAAGCCACTATATTCACAATTACTTGCTCATTAAATTTCGGTAGAGTGCAATATGGGGCTTCTTCCAGAAGCACGGTCGTTTCCTTATATTGTTTGTAATCTTAGAGTCGAAGAAATAACTCCCTCATCATAACGACAAAAATCCCCCTGTCCGTAGAACATTCTCCTTCTATTCGATTGTAACGCTTTTTCCCACTTTATTCCTAAGTAACTTGGACAGGAATAAAAAAAAATGCTGGACAACTTCTTCGAAGAATTGTCTTCTAGAAATGTCTTTTTTAAAGTGCTTTCAGGTCACCACAAGAAATGCATCCAACAACAAAATTAATGGATCCCATATTTGGGCGTTCAGATTTTTCTACTGTTGCGCGGTATAGGTACATTCCTTGATTTATGGAACGATTAAATCACATTCCATACCAGCTGACACTTGGAGAGTTTAGCTAATATTCAATTCTATCCGGACAATGGTATATGAAATATCGGCAATAATTGGTATCAGAATTAGATAAAAGAATTTTTTGTCAACAAATTTTAGCAGGAATAAAAGTAACCGCGTGTACTTTCACGTGTGATTAATTACCGCCATGAACTACACTGCCTTGACACGGTTTATTTGTCGAACATGGTGTAAGCTTTAGCCTTGTTTAGTCTAAAACGCTGGAAAAGTATAAACACAAAATTTTAAAGTGACGAAGGTATTTACATCAGTTAATTATAACTTACATTGCAGTGCCAAGAGGTTTTACTGTCTGTCCCTAACTGCTTTACTGCCACGTTAACAGTGATAATAATTAACACAATGCGCTTAAATGACCTTGACGCAAGGTCAACTCCAATGTTAATCAAGATCCTTCTTGCAACACTTGCATCTGTGTTGCTTGTGCGATGTAGATTGAGTTGTGCATGTGATGGTACTTAGCATTCATATTCCATACAGCCTCCGACCATCGGTGATTTTTAAGAAAACATTAGCTTTTTTTCAGTACTCGACTCCCATGATTGATGATTTCCCTATGTGGTCCAAGTATAATGTTGGCTTTCTAAACTACCTAGTTGAAGAACAAGTCACTGTGAGACGAAGAAAAAATGAACTGCTATTGAAATCTATTCTAATAGGCCACGATTGTACAACCGAATCATTATTTCTTTCATTAACCATTCACTACAGGCATCCGATAGAATCCAACCCAAACTAGAATTGGTCTACTTGCTCCACAAGTTTTCCTCAACTAGGGTACAGTCTTGCGGCAATATTTGCCCCCAGCTTAGTGCAAACAGCTATCTGCAAGATGGTGACCAGGTGCTCGACTTCAAACTTCCATTTTAGTTGAAAATTTTTAATTCCGTCGTTTTTCTCAGTAGTATGTTTCGCGTAAGGATGGATGAAAAAAATTCCTCCGGAAGCACACGATCAGTTTCGCGGTTATTGCCCCTCTTTGGGTGTACGTATCAGGTATTCTTCTGAAGGTTAGCCTTAGCTGGCGGAGGAAATTCCTCCAACCAATTACTACGTAATTCTTAAATGGATTTATCATCCTTTCACGCTTCGAATGATCACTCTACATTTGGAGTATCGTATTAGGACCTTTTACGTGCAACGCGAAACTGAAAGAGTTTGGAAACGAATGAACATCTACTTCCGGTCATTTTCATGTTAAGACTGAAGTGGTAGAAATCGGAAGGAATGCCTGACGCGCAAAATTTTCGAAGACAACCAGCACGTTGGTCTGTTTCCCTTCGTTTGTACACATGACGCAAGTTTCATCATTCCAACGAAATTCGGGAACCAACTGTTCTGATGCCAAACGAGCGACTATTTTATTTTCAAGTAAAAACGAAAGGCTTTTCGTCCGTTTTCAAAGCGCCTCAATATCGAAATTAAGATGCGGTTTTCTTCAACAAAAGTCTCGCATCTAAGTCATCACTGAACATCCTGAACTAGTAGATTACAATCCCAGACGATCGACGACCGAGTCTCTTAGACTCCGAGTAGCAAAAACGAATAACAAGCTTGAGTAGACATTGCAATCAACAGTGCGCTCTACCCTGATCAGTTAGGCAGCCAGGCTCACAAATTCAATCTGACCGTCAGCTAGAAAGCAAACACATTTTGCGATACAAAAGAAATGTTCACTTTTCCTTACCAAACTGGGAGAGAAAAAGGTGATAGATGTTCTGTCGCCGCTAAATTGAATTAAGTTTGATCAGTTCAGCTAGCTGTCATGTGCTCGTTCGGTGATTGAGAGATTGACGGATAAAACGTCATGACTTTTGTTGTTGCCTTGGGATTAGATCTCGCATGAAGTTAGACTTGTATGCGGCGGTTTTGTGTGTTTGCAAGGAGACAGGTTGTGCGTGCGTTTCTTGATGGCTTACTCACCGAGCGAGGAACAGCGCGATACTGTCAGGGAATGCAGTACACACAGACACCACGCGTCACAGTTGGCCGAGAAATTGCAGATTACCGGTTGACTTCTCCAATCAATCTGTTAGGTCATGTCAGGATAAAAAAGAAGCGAACCAAATAAAAATTTCGACAAATCTGAATGGACAAAATGTGGTAAGCATAACGAGTAAAACTAAGTGAAATGAATAAAACTATCGTATATATGAAGTAATGCGAATGCAAAGTTGGATAATGGAAAATACGTGACGGTGCAAAAACACTTGCTTAGTTTTAAACTAATCACCATTTTTGTTTAAAATCACAACAGAATACAGTTAATTCTGTTGCTGATAGTTTACCATTAAATGTTACATGAATCAGTGTGTTCTTGGGGTGAGAATTATCATTCCAAATACTGGTCATTGAGCACATGTTCAAATGGTCTGAGTAGAATTCAACCGTAATTATCTCTGAATCAAATAAGTTACTCTACCTGAACACCGTTCTCAATCACGTGTGATTTGAAAGCGTTCCGACTGTATTTCGTTTACCTTGGATCCTCCTTCGGCTAACGTGCCGGCCCCATCCAATTAATTCCACTTCTTCGTCGATATCTTCACAAGCAAGGCACATTTAATGGACGGACTTTGATGTATACATGATAACAGGAAAGGTTAGCTCGTGAGCCGTTTTTGTACTTCTATTTCAAAAAACACTGATGACTTTGGTTCTGTCTCCCTACTGGTGCTTCAAACGTGCCTTCTCGGGAAGTTTCATGTGCGTCTTTTTAGAGGAGCTGAAGTTGCCGTTTCTGCTCTTGCTGGAGTTGGCAAGACTCTCAGTGGCAGGAGAATGGAAACACCGTGTTGGATAATGGCTAATTACTATTCAAGAGTCTACACTGCAACCAGCCTACCCCAGTTATAGATCGCTATCGTCTGTCCTCACTAGTTCAAACGAAAACAACCAAATTCAATAGGCATAAAATTTTGTCTTCTAAAGTGAAGACATTACATATTTTTGGGCCATTTTACTTGTATATTTATATTTGTGCGACTGCTTTTATTACATCGGTCATCCGGGTAGAGCTCTGATTGGCCCATATGGTTTGATGCAGTTCACTAAATTTAGTTCACATCTTTTTGTTGTCAAATCCGGACGGCTCATCCTACTCGGCTGATACCACCTTCTCGACTCGCATATCCGCACTCTTGCCTTCCATTCAGGCAACCAAGGCAGCTGGCAGCTGGTAACCAGTGCGATGAAGTGGTCTCCATCTGATGTTCCCGACTGTTCTCGCTCGCGATCGAATTGCACCCAAGCCTGTGTACTGATTGTCATTTGTGATTCGTCTACAACGGTCCATCCTCGCGGAGGCATCAGTGACCAATAAGATCGCTCTATTAGACCCGGGAGCAATGTTGATTGAATTATCATTTCTTCAAACACTGCTTGACCGGACATCGATCGGTACTTGGTTGTTTACTGCAAACCATACGAATCAAGCAACCAACATTCCGATGAACGCATTTTGTCGTCTCCGTATGCATCTTACAGACTGTAATCCAGGTGCGATCGATGATATCATCTGCTCGTGGATGCATGCACTCTTACACAAAGTAAACCGGGGTGGTACAGTAATTTTAGCTGGTGATTTTCAAGTGATGCTGTGCAGTTCCATGGACTATAACTTTATACCACTTTCTACAGATTTACTTGTGATTTTGTTGAAACTGTTTAGTCCGTTATCCTGCAAAGATGTTTTTGGGGTCGTTACCTGATATCGCGCAAAGAGTTGCTATCCATGAACCTGGAATGGAAATGAGAAACAGATTTGGTCAGCTCAGAATGTCGAGTAGAACGACGAGGAAGCACAAGATGGGCTGATATGTAGGTCTTAGAAAATGTCAGAAACATGTATTGTTGACAAACAATGCAGTTGGGCTATTCGGCGAAATTGATGATCTAACATAAATAATAACAAACATACAATACGCAAATGTTAAAACAGTCGCGCTTCAAGTGTTCTGGGTAAACAAAGGTATATCGAATGAAAAATAATCTCATTATTCAAACCGATCGCCAAACCAGACTTTTAAAATCGTGGCATTGGATTGATTATCTTTGTTTGCCAGCAAAATTCCCCAAAAGTTTCGTGTGAACTACACGGATTACCTGGGATTTTTGTTTTTAAGAATCACTCCAAAAATCCACGAAACATATCGTACACATGCAGTAGGTTAAAAAAAATTTGCAATTTTCGATACCGCCATAAAAAACACTTTGTTAGTAGCGACAGTTTTACTGCACACGTGTTCCCTGACATATCTTGAGCTGAAATTTGCGCACCATTAGTAAAATACTTAATTGATGAACAAAATCGAAAATCTCCGCGATGTGAACTACCAATAGCAAAATGAGAAAATGTCAGGAAATCGAATGGTTTATAAAAAGCAAACATTAATTCACAACATTACCACTAATCACCAGGCTCTACAACGCCTGTTTAATCCAAATAGATCGATGACCAAGTCCAGGGCCGCAGCGGTCCAAAGATGGAGTATTGCTCTGGCGGCATACAACCACGACATTGTTCATCGACTCGGAAAGTCGATCGCACAAGCTGACTTCATATCCCGGTACTCAATTTTTTCTCCATCGGCGTCGAGGGACGATTTGCTCAAATTCTCCAGTTATGTCACCAATGGAGAAAGGATAGCAACCGGAGGTTATTCGCACATCAAGAAGAGTTCAGCATACAACCAAATGGGGTACTGTATTGGGGAGGTCGGATTGGTGATCCCTCCTAATTTCGCAAACCAGTTCTCGATGAATTGCACAAGAACCATCTTGGGGTGGAGAAGATGAAGTCTTTGGTTCGACAGATGTGTTGGTGGCCGGAATGGGACGCGAACATTCACACAACAGCGAAGAGCTATGAGGCGTGCCTGCACAAAGTCCATTCTCAACCGAAAAATTGGAATCCGCGACCAGAAAGCCACGCCCCGTGGTTTGGTATCCACGCGGACCTCTGTAGCCCATCCTTGGACCGATAGCACACCTTGATGATCGATTCTTATTCCGAATGGACCGAGCTGTTTCTGACAGGAACACGAACTACGTCATCGGTGATCCATGTCCTAATGAGTTATTTCAGTCCCAAAGGCACCACACAAGTCCTCGCGGTTGACAACATGTTGCAGCTTTGAACAACTGAATTGAGGTGTTGGCTTGATCGCATTAGATGTCTATACCTGCGTATTGCCTCACCCCACCCGTGTTCGAATGGTGCAGCGGAGGGCTTGGTAGGGTTGGTGAAGAGGGCCCTGTTATCTGCCAATCCTAGAATGTTATCAGACTTAAAGACCTGCACAGACCGTTTTCTCCTAGACTATCGTGTTGCGGTGCGTACAGCCACAGAGGAAAGCCCTACTGCGCTATTCAAATCTAGGCGACAGCGAGGGTCATGGAGATGCCTTGGTTCGAGTGATGTTACTCACTTTCGTGGCACTAAACCCCACTCCTCCTCGGCTCGTGGAATTAAAGCGAGACAATTGGATCAGTCAGTATTTGAAATAATTGATCTGAATGACGCACCTGTTCATTGAAGGCCTCGCGGTCAGATTGAGAATGTCCAGGATGTTCACCTGGATGACATTCAGACGGAGAATGAGAATCCAGGCGATCTACTAACAGACAAGACCGGTGCAGAGTAAACGTCATTGCCACCGGTTTCAGTTCAAATTCAGAAGTTAGTCGGGCAGGCAAGCCAGACTGATGGAAAATTACTGAGGGCTGAAGATGGTGGTGTGTTTACATGCAAGTCACGTGATGCAATCCGTGCATGCCTAAATGGGCAACCAATAAGAACCATGAATATAAACGGTCGTGAAATCCGAACATTCAGCAAAGACGATTGGAGGGGACGTGATCCACTAATAAGGAATATTTCCAACTTTGTATATGAATTGATGAGTTGTAAATAGCACAGGAACTTGTTTCTGTTCAGCTGTCGTCTTTTTGCTGATTTCATTTGCGTAGATTGGGTCTAAGCCAAGTCCGTACTTACTGGTAATTCGTATCCGCTCCTTGCCGTGACTGACCGATTTTCGTCTACTAATCCCATCATTACACATACTCAGAGTTACGTAGACTGGGTATATTGCTCTTGTATTATTTAATGCCTCATTTATGCTATGCATTCGTCGGTGTTTTTGCGTGCTGGAGTCTGCTGCCATAAGGACAGCGGCCCTTTTTTAATGATTTATTTTTGTTATCAAGTCGTTTGTACCATATTCTGCCTTAAACGGTTTGACGAAATACATGTTAAGATCCCAAAACTAAAAATTTGTAATGTATATTATCACAGGAGGATTTTTGGGTCAGTCGTCAGACAGCCCCAAAATCTCATTCTTCTTTCGATAAACTGGAAGCGGAGCAGATTCCCGAGTGGCAATCAGTCCCCTACAGGATCATCCGTAGTTTGAGTCAAACAACGGGGCATGAAAAATTCGTGCCGCGGTTTACAAATCGAGATCCATGGTAAACACATAACCATTAAAATACCAAAAAAATCAGATGTTTTAAAATTGATCATATTGAGACGTTTTTGGTGATTCTCAAGATGTTTCCATAGAAATTGAATTCATTGACACTTTGTCAAAGAGAACTGATACATTCAGAATGCACACTAGCAAAGCAAATTCAGTAGTTCGTTCGCACATGCAACAGTAATTTGGAGAAAACCATTTAGATAACCGGACATCCAGTGCACCAGTACAACAAACTGTCAGTTCGTCATTCATGCAGAATGAATCATATTTAGAACGAAACAAATTGACTCATTCGGTTTGTCGCACACCATTAGGCAGGTTCAAGGTCAGTTGACTTGACGGGAAAAATGAACGACCGAGATCGTTAATGGGTCAACAAAGTGTGCCTACGTGTGTCCATCGTGAACTTGTATCTGTATGTGCCCCGTGGATCGATCCTAGAACAATGGTTGGCGCCAGACATGGCAAGATTCGGACAAATCCTCATTTGGTCATGGCTGACTGCGATCCGACGACAGCTGGTTGCTGCGACTAGTGAAGACCATGGCATCTCAGAGGTCACAGAGTGAAATTCTCACAATCTGACTGCTAGAGATGGATTCTGCTACAAATAACACAAACGGTATGATTCCACAATTTGGGCGGGTAACCACTGCTCCTTAGGTGAAACGTTCCAATACCGTTGGGCCTGTTCTCATGGCTCACGTGACAGAGCAACTGCTTTACAAGTGCCTGGGTTGCCTCCATACGTAGGTTCGAATCCGGTCGGGGTCGAAAAAAATGTTACTCTATTTCATTCAACTGCTCTAATGATGAAATCTAACACTGTTTAATTGACACGAGTTACATAAAGGTTTATTTGGAGCAACAGTGACCTGTTCATGTATTAGTGCCACTTCATGTTGTATAGCTTAGATGTGTACAAGAATTTTCCCAAAAGGATATTATCCCGTGACGTTGATTTAACAGACACCTTATTGTCACCATAAATATAAAATACTACTCACATGATCAGTTTGTTAGAAAAACCGGGAGAGAAAAACCATGCCCAAAAATGTCCAAAACAATAGACGGATCACCATCTTCAGCCCAACTGGACTGGAAACTGCCTTGTGAGTGGGTTATCTACACTGACGGGAACGTTGGCTACTACTAATAGTACTTCTAGAGATAATGCTAATTTTAATGAGCATATACAGCGCTATGTAGAAAACCACATGACGCCTAATTTTTGTTATGCTTTCTGTAAGTCATTCGGATTAGGTATTTTAGAGTCAACCCCGTCGTGTACGCAAGCGATGATAGTCGTAAACTTCAAAGTGAAAATCCGTGGCTGCATCTTTATTCTTCATCCGACAAAGTTCTTCCAGTTGTCTGCCGAGTGCTTGAAAGACAAAACACGACGGACCTATTGGGACGAACTGATTCGATTGGACAAAACGGTCGGATACCCGGTCGAAATTCAACAGAATTCCAATTGTGAAAGAAAGCATGATCTACTGAATAGAACAAACAAATAACTGCATTCCGGAAGTAAAACTGTCCACATTAGAGATGAACAAATGGCGAATAGACTTGTCCCCAGCGAACAGCACGGTGCTGATTCGCAATCTCAGTCCCCGAAATAACTTCGTTTTGATAAGCCATCAAATGGTTAAATACTTCAAAGTACTTCAAAATACCATCTTTCCGCTGAAAACGAATGACACCAAACTATACAGAAGACAACAGTACAACTAATCTGGCTAGTGTGTCAGAATGGTTCCAAAATCTGCCGTCTTTACATTTTGACCCGCTTTGAAAACTCTGTGGCATTCCCAGAGTGAATTTTATTTTGTTCTGTACTTTTTACTTTCTTTTTTCTACTAGTCCATTAAGTTGGGATTGAGAAAAATGTTCATGGTGAGCGTTTTTTTCCGACGGGAGATGGAATACAGTTTGAAAAAACTCCGGAATTTGGTTGTACTTACTTCAAGTAGTAAAGTGACAGTTTTTAAATTTTAGACTGCCAAAGTTTATTCGCCATTGTGACCGTGGTATGTGGGACGACTGGGAGGTTGCAGTAATGAGGAACTGATCACCGAATTCGGTTCCGAAGATCGAAAGTTCTCAGATGGAAAATTGCTGTCAGCTGTAACCCTATAACCAGTTCATCCGAGACCATGGAAAGGAATCAATTATTAGTCTACCGTTTTCTCCATGTTTTATTCACTGGGCATCCGGACAGTAAAATTTAACGGGCTATCAACTGAAACAATGTGAAAGGGGAGTTAAAAGATGTTCCTTTAGCTTATATATGTCTCTTGTATTTACAGGACAAAATAAATTCGTAAGAATTATCAATCCTCGGCCTCAACGGGATTCGAACCCACTCGTTGGTGTAACCTACACATTTGTACTTGCTGAGCACGACCAGATGTGCTGGTCAAACTGGAGAATGTTTACCCGGGGAACATCGAACGCCAGCTCGGATCACGTGGCTATGTTATATCGATCATTGTGAAATCTTTGAATTTGACTAGCACAGCGAAGTTTTCAAATAGATCAGACAACATTTACGAGTATAAGTTCATTTAAAATTTTGTGAAAAATCGTTTTATCTTTTGTCCAAAATATTCGTTGAACACGACGGGAATATAGGACAAAAGTAGCAGACCGTGCTCATGGTTTGAAAAAAAAAAACTAACTGTTAGTTTCTCACTAAAATCTCCTGTGAATCGTTAGGAGCGTGAATGGACGGTAGGTCCATATAAGAATTGCACGGTGATTCGTCGGGGGATTTTTGCCGGTCAGGCAAGGCTAACCTTCAGAAAGGAGACACGTGACCCGGAAGTGGTGGTTTTCCTTCTCAGTAGTATATTCACGCTCCTTACGATTCAAATAGAATTCCAGTGAGATAATAAGAAAGAAGCGCTTTAGTATAGGGACGGTTGGACAGAATAATACCAAGTACGCATACCTGAAGGGTGGCAGTAACCGCGAAAGCGGTCTTGTGCAACCGGGGAAATTTTGTTCATCCATCGGTAGTCGAAATATACTACTGAGAAGAGAAGAACACTTCTTAATTCCTTTATCGTTCGTTCCATTATTAAAGTGCACCTCTACGGAGCGTATGTGGTAGTCTTATCATGCTCTATCTGAACCCCTAAACGGCAAATGAACCATCCGAGCTGTGTCAATTATAGTGTTAATATGAATAAGGTTGATCTAATTATTTTGCTGTGTTATGGGCCGGCGCTGGTCAAGTGGTCAACACCACGGATTTAAACCCCGAAGATCGTGGGTTTGAACCCTTCCATCATTACTGGTAGCCCTCTGTCGGCCGAAATTGTTTTGTTTGAAATGATGCAAACCGGCATTTCACCAACAAAAGAAGTGAAAAAGCTAAAAATAACATTCATATATGTATATGTATATTATAATAAATGGATATTCTTTCTGAATAAGGCACGTCGAGAAGCAACTCACCATATGAGGATTCAAACTCAACGCATTCTAGGCAAACCATCCTGCTACTGACTCCTCGGCCTTCACTGGCATTGGTATGAATATTTCTCACATACACAGTCCACTAGTTTATTTGTGTTCGTATGGACTTATGCACTAAAAAAACAAGTAAACCAGCTCACAAACGCTTCCCAAAAATGGTTTTTTCACTCGTTGAACCATTCGGAAAACACTAGACAGAAGTTAGCAAGAAATTCGACATAAGCTTTGCGGGGATGTGAATTTTTCAGCTCATAACATACCCGTGATTATCAAATCGAGAAAGTGTTTTATAAATGGATATCATCGACTGTTCCAAACCGTATGCTCCTCCCGGAATTAGGCAGACGAATTTATACTTGTTACTCGTACATGTTTACAAATGTCTTCCTGATCGCTTCTATTACGTAAACCTAGTCTGGTTAATGTAGGCAATTAAAGCATAACGAATACACTCGTCTGACAAGTCCAGCCTTCCTTCTGTTCTCATCAAATCGAAGATATCATTCACGGTTCGTGCGAAAGTTTCCTCTATGCTGGAAACGCCTTGATTCCGACAAACATTTTGAAATAAACGAATTCGTGTTCGTACACGTCGCGCGTCTGTTTCGGAATTCTGGACGAACGAGGCTGTTAATACCCCCTCCCTCTCGGGGTCCTCACAAACGGACCTAGGGGATACCGTTGGGATAGGACCTTAAGAGGTAGGTGGGTGGTGGCCCAGTCTATTGTTATCTGAGACGATTTTTTTAGGACACTGGACATTTTCATCAATAATCCTTAATACAAAGTTGACTTAGGAAAACAGCGAGAGAATTTCGACATACTTTCCGTGTAGAACAGAAGAACCGATTCGGAATAACGAGAGAGAGAGAGAGCGGTTATCAGTGCAATTGTTTTTGTTTCGAATTCACGACTGTCGGGGAATTCATGTGCCATTTTACTGGGGATTTTTCTAACTTAAAAGACTGTGAAGAATGAAGAAAAGGAGGAGGCGAAGGTGAGTCACGAAATCTGATCACCTGTGGTTAGTTTGCCAAGGAGCATGTAAACAGACGAGATGAGCAATGTGAGACAAGAGCCTGAGTAACGAACACACGTATGTTACCCTCAAGAGTAGGACAAATGTGAAACATGGATTTTTCATTATGGGGTGCAAACGGGAATCTATGTTTCTGAAGGGATGATTTTTTTTGCTTGCAAATGTCCGATCTCCGTGATCGTTCTTGGCAAAGACAAAACACTTTGCTCGTTTGCGTGGACACGCCAAACGTGAATCCAGTTGAACATGTGTCAAAAGCATTTCGAAAACTTGAATATTCCTTGTATTTTCTGAAAACTTGAATACTTCAGAATTGGTCGCTAACTGGGCAGTCAATTAGTTCGGTCAGTTTGATTCACAGTTTCTTCTTCCGGTCGAGTTATTTAATCTCTTTAGATTTGCACTCACATTTTACAGTCTGTGCTTCCACCTGGAATGTATAATCTCAAACAGGCTGGATTTGGAAGGAAAAAGAACAGGCGAAAGGAACTCTCGCCCGATCACCTCAAAGCCAACACTAAGGAATAGAATAACCGCATTTTCTGCACGGCAAGTTGATAATAGTAAAAAAACATGGATTACCTTTGCCAGTCTATAGGACCGTCTGCCTGTGAGTTATCGGAAAAATGCTGAGTTCTTTGAACTGCCCAGGTTAACTGTGGTCCAGTGCCATGCATGAAGGCTCTCTAGTGTGACTCTTAAGCAGTGCATGCCAGTAGAATTTACTTCTAGGTTTCTATCTCAAAGGAAATCGTTTTTACATTTGTTGCCAGCTTTGATGACTTGTACGATGATCAAGTGTTTCCCGTAATGTCTCGATAAAGAAGACTTTACGACAACACATAGAGCGATTACTAATAGTGCCAGCATGGAATGTAACGGGTTTACCATTAGGCAGTGTCATTGCTCAACTCATCATCAAAGAACCAGGGAAGAGCAACACTTCTGTTTCACCCTTGCTGGAAATCACGGGTGGTAGATGGTCTTGGCACCTGAACTGGGATGTAAATCGAGATCGAACAGTTGCAAACTGAACATTTTGGCCATTAAAGTTCACGGGCAGACTCTGGACGGTTTGTTGAACCCCATTGTATATTGCAGCAACTGTTCCTTGATCGTTTGCCTCATCACAGGCCACTGATTCAGGCAGTCGACTGTCGCCGATAGGTGACTTCTCTGTTGCCATTCAATGCATGACAACTTTAAACCCCACAGGTCCAGCTCGGATAATGAGAAGGCCGTTCTGTCTACAATCGTTCGTTCCAGGTTCTAATCCTGTCTCGAATGACGACGCTTCTATCGGCCGTTTTATCTCCGGTACCGCAATGATGATTCATTCCGTGGAGCATCAAATTTTCCATTGCCCAAAATAATACTTCTGTACGTAGTTTATCAGTCACATTGTCAATGTCTTTCGCACAGCGATAAATCTTCGATTAAGCAATTCTGGAATCCGTCGGATCACGAAGGACTGCACGCAAGTCGACGCAATTACCAACCGCCACCATTCGTTCACTTCCACGATGAAAGTCGTTCGATTATCAAACGATCATAGCTTACGTGACTATTTAATCATAACCTATCCAACAGACCAAGTCCGGACACAACTTTCCTAAATCTATTTAGAAAATGTGCTGGATCGATCCTTAAAGTTGCCTTCTTTCGTTTTTCTCCTTTTCTTCTGCAGTCTGTGATTATTTTCTCCGAGTTGAAGGATGCCAACAAGATTGTCCCATTTCAAAGGAATCTCGAATTTCCGGACCAAACGACGTAAGGAGTGTATCGAAAAATCGATGCGCCATGTATTGGTTTTTATTGTGAATGATATAATATTAATAACACAGCGTTGTTGGTAGATGTAATGCGCCAACGTTTCGACTACCGTGGGTAGTCTTTCTCAAGGCAAGTTTTACAATCAAATGACTGAGGGAACGTTCACATGCCAACTGATGTTTAGTTGTGTTCGTGTATGTGTGACCCACATTTCAAAGCACACACATACACGAACACAACTAAACATCAGTTGGCATGTGAACGTTCCCTCAGTCATTTGATTGTAAAACTTGCCTTGAGAAAGACTACCCACGGTAGTCGAAACGTTGGCGCATTACATCTACCAACAACGCTGTGTTATTAATATTATATCATTCACAATAAAAATCTCGAATTTCTTCCGGATTTAAAGATTGTAAAACTTGCCTTGAGAAAGACAACCCACGGTAGTCGAAACATGGTAGCATTACATCTACCAACAACGCTATGTTATTAGCATCATATCATTCACTATTAAAATCAATACATGGCGCATCGATTTTTTCGATACAGACCTTACATCATTTGGTTCTGATATTTACAACCTGGAGACCGAAGAGAATTTATCTCAAATGAAATCTCTCTCTTTTAGAGTTGAAAACTTCCTAATGTATAGCCGGTGTTTACCCTAGTTTGATGTTTGCTTTTTGCAATCGTTCTGTTTCCCTTACTTCTAGTTACCAGTCTGAAGTGAGTTTGATTTAATCACAGAGCAGTACTTGGTTTCTAATTCACACACCTCTATCAGTCGAAAAGAGTACTAATTACAACTCAATAACATTTCTAACTAGATGGTCTCTCCTACTATAGGCACGTTTCCATCAGCATGGGGTTCGTACCTTCAGCACTACAAGGAATCGTAAATTTTCACTCCCTTACAAGCAAAATGGTCATTTTGACTAGATTCCAAAACGTCCGTGTTTCACGAGCATGATCAAAGAACCTTGTGTCCTATGAACCATATAACTCACGGACCTTCTTCCAACCGGTACGGAAGTAGGCATGTTTTTGATTCTGGCTGCCCTGTTAGGTAGAAAAAACAATCGGATAAGGCGATATCAAGCTCATCGATCAAGATTGATTTCACCGACCCAATCGTGTGCCTAGCCGAAGTAGGATCTGATCCCCGACTAACAATAAAAATGTGCAATATGACTATGATGATAAAAGGACAAATAGATCCACTTCCGAGTTTCATTTGTTTCGTGCAAGTGACATCCAACCAGAACAACTATTGTCTCATTCAAACAGAGGCAAAGGATTCATTTGAATGTCGGGCTTCTTCGTGATTTTCCCCGGGTTCATGGAGAAATGGGCACGTAATACCTTATCTCTCATCCTCTTACTTTTTTTAATGAACTAACAGTGCACATTATTTTTCAGGATGGAGGTCACGGCCAACACTGGGTTGCCAAGCGGAGAAGTTGACCAGCGGTAGGAGGAATCGAACCCGCGACCTTGATGTCCAAACGCCATGACTTTTATCCGCGTGGACACCGGCAACCAACAAATCGGATCTCCATGCTAATTGATAAAAACAGGTTACAATACGTATATCATCACTCGGTGAGTACATTGGCTATGTTCTTGTCCATTCACGAGCTTTGTAAGGATTTCATTACAGGGTAAGATACAGTACCTTGGTAACTTAATGAATTAACTTTTTGTCGTTCTCTAAGGCTAGCTGTTCTAAACCATGGCATACTTGATCTAGAATAAATATTCGCGAAAACTCAGTGAAAGCGAGACCCTATTCTTGCTTTACGCCTGAAATCCTCAGTCTGTTCTATCGCCACATCGACATCATGTACTCCCGCCATCTAGATCGCAACAATTAGCAAAACACAATCTTGCCCAATGTTCCGAATCGTCTCGAAGTCAAATCACTCCTTGTCTGAATCAATATAAATCCAGATGGTTCCGGTGGTCTGTCCAAGTCACGCCCTGATTGATTTGCTCCATTTTTGAGCCTCGCATCGTGTGCGATGATACTTATTCCTTTGCAAGGCCACACTGATCACGTGCGCAAGAGTGACCACAAATCTGTCGGTTTGCCATCCTAGGGTCTAACCACAGGATTACCTCTGAGGACAGTCCAACAGTGTTTCGCTTAGTCGTCAGTATCAAAAACCGATCAGAATTGGCGAGACAATACAGTTTTCAAAACCCGTAAACCTCTACTAGTGTGTTCCACTTCCAGCACAGGACAGTAATGAAAAAGCAACCGTGAGGTGCTAAGTTCGAATGACCACTTTGCCTAATTTCGTTACCCGCCGTTTGGAACTGTCCCGTGGACTGCAACCCAGTGAGCTAACTGAGCTTACGCGGGAAAAATCCTCTGGGTAGTGTTTTTTTCATTCCATTGTAATATTTCATGAACTGATTGCTTCTATTCGTGTTCTAAGCTCCACCTTCTTCGAATTACAACACAAGCCAAGGGACCGAATCTGCAACTATGCATACTCCATGTCACAATCATTACAGCTCATTCAAATTAAGTTTTGGTTATGGCAAATGAACGTTACCACCCCGTATTCAAACTAATCGCAGAGTTCATAGTGAAATTATCTGATCCCTTTAAGCGGCTATCACCAAGTTTTTCGGCCATTTAGCAGCAGGGCTCTTATTACGACATTAATTTTTGTTTAGCGATTACTATATTTCCAAACATGGTTTGCCGTCATAGAGTGACTAATAACCAATGGCATGACGTTGTCCTGAATAGATTTTGTTCACACGAGAACGCGTACTCTCACGCGCTACACGGATAATGGCCTGATCACCTCTCGTTGGTCACGGCTGTTCTAGTACGTTTCAGATGACAAGTGTGCACCTCAGAATTACTTGCGAGTACAGTGTGGTATTGATTACATTTTTGTTCGACTTATGGCCTTTGAACTTCATTCTCGGCGTACAAAATTCCGGTCAACCTTGTACCCGGGAAGCGCTCGACTCGGGTTTTGCTGTCACTTGAGCGTACCAGAGACGTTCTCACTGCACTAGCCAGTTCCTCCTGGACGATTCGCATTACCGGGTCAAGTTTTTCAAGGCATCGGCTTCAGTGACGACCATCACTGACCAACAGCTCCAATGGGAGATACAGTAACCATTCTGTTATCTACATTTGAGTGCATCCTGTCAAGTCAAATATTCTCAATAGAATTGGATAACTGTACTCATTCGGCTTGCTTTGCGTTTGGTTTTCCATGTGTGTATCTCACTGTTACTTGTAAGCAGTAGTTGAGGTTGCTGCTTGAAGTCCGAAGGGTAGTAAGCCAATTAAATAAAAAGGCACGTAAAAGTAGCTTCATTTTCTGCGTATTAATTAGTCCATCCGTAACCTTGAACTGATTTTGGTTGGTTTTGTTTACCAATGTGTACACCACTTACTTCGACGAGTTTGCCTGAATTAAAAGCACATCACTCACCTAGATCTACCATAAGAATTGAACTAATTCAAGCGAAGGCAATTGAATATCTTATTTACCCCGAAGGGCAGATAGCAAAATTTCACCAAACCGAAACATACTTTCTCAGCAGGAATAAAAAGCATACAGTAAATGCGTACTGCATGGGATACTTATAAGGTTCCACCCCGGGGCTGTTTTATGATATAGCATGACAGTTTCAGTATTTGTCAATAATCTAGCCAGACGATAAACGGTGCAGCGATTACATGCTCGGGTACGTCCATGGATGTCTATAATAAGAATTAATGTCTGGAATGAGACAGTGAGTATTGTTTTGGACAGTCTCTGAAAAGCCTTTGTGTGTTAGATGATAACGGATTCGGTGAGTAGGTGTTTGACTATGCCTCTACAAGAAGGTAAGCATTCGAGGGAGCTAGAAATTAATTTGAGTACTTTTGAAAAGAGAACGGGAGAAATGACGGAATATTCCTGGGGCCACTGGGGTAGAAAGCACGAAATAACAACATTCGACAACATGTGTGGGTGCATATTAGAACTTGGGAATTGATGCGTAAAGAGAAAGACATCTGACTTGTATGAATGTGATTCATGTGCTATGGCCATCTGATTTCGCGCCCAGCCACTTAACCGAATCGTGGTGATTCGTTTGATCCAAACCACTCATTCTGATATGTAAGCGCCGCTGAGAGCCGAGCTTGTTGTCTCTTTCCTAAGGGACAGTATAATATCTTCACATTAATGGGATTAACAGACAAATTGTCTTGTGGACCATTCCAGAAGTTCTGTCATACCTTCCTGAGAAGCGGAAAAGGAGATGTGAATATCTGCACTCTAAAAGTATAGATGGACCAGGTAGAAGAGTTTGGTGGTATCCGAATAACGCGGCGTAGTTTGTGCGGTAATGCGTCCTCATTGTTTGCTGCTGTTTCACTGCCGCTCATCGGCCGGAGGACTCCACCACAGCTTTAGCGCATCCAGGACGAATAATTTTTTTAGCCAGATTAAAATATGGGTGGGGAAAGGATTTGTGGTGTTACATGCATAACCTGAGTACACAAGAACGTGTTGTGTTGATTGTTTTGCTGTCTAGGGCTTGCATTGGGACGGAGGGTGGGCCAGGGGGTTGAAGCGCAAAAACAAGTTGTTTTTGAGAACAAAGTGGAGGATTGTGAAGACGGATAGTGATAGCTTCCGCAATGCTCAAGAATAATGTTTTTATTTGTTTTTGTTACTTGCGAGTAGATGAAAAATTCAGACAAAATACAACCAGTGTGTCTGGTGTGCCAACGAAGAATGGCATGCCGATGTGCACAAACGCAGTTGCAAAAATTGGTCAAATCTCTGGGCTCTCAGAAACACAAATGACAAAATAACGAGCGGCGAGTTCTAAGAAGAATATAGAAGGTAACTCGTAGTAGGGCAAAAGAACCAGCCACACATGGACAAAGCCCGTAGCGTGCTGATCCACAATCCAAGTCAGTTGTCGTTATTGATATTGGACTCCATTGACTACCTAATCCGTCGAATTTCAACAGTCGAAGATAGTGCGAATGCAAGACATATACGAGCCGCAGTAACCGAGGCGGGTGTGCAAAGAAAAACTGTCATCTATTTTGTAAAACAACAAAAAGGTGATAGACGAAATAAGGTCAAAAACTGCAAGTGTCGTAATGGTCAGCGGAAACCATGGGCCATTTACAATGGAACGAAAGACGATCGAAGGCAAAATTACGCCAGCCTGCTTCTTATTGAAAAAGAAAGCAAAGCGAGCGCATATAATCTCTCTCTCTCTCTCTATCTCTTTCTCTGTCTTCCGACTAGGTACCAAAGTGTTCTCTCGTTTCCACGGGGTTGTGATTCAACGATTTCCGCAAAAAAAGTGGAACACTGAGGCGATTGCCAAAGTTCACTTTGTTTATTGTTTGACTTACAGATTAGCATACAGTTTTCCTAGTGCACAAATAAAATGCACTTACAAGTGTCCAGCTAAGTTGAATGTATGTGCGAATTTGTAAATGCCCTATTCTAAATGTAAATTAGTTATGAATTGTAGTAAATTTCACACTCATTGTAGCTTAGTTTCGGATTAATAATGTCGGATAGTAAAAGAATGAAAATCTTTAAGTCAGCATTTTTAATTATTCCGAAAGTACCAACGCAGTTCCTTGTTCTTATTTACCAAGGAACGGGAATGAGGACACCGGGATTGCTTGTGAATGCCACGATGTAGACAAAAAACCGCAAATAACTTTTCATTCACATAAAAAGTCATCGAATTCGACAGGCGCACAATCTGGACTGTGATTCAGCGGACTCCGGTTTTCAGTATCCTCGGGATTTTGTATTCCAGGAATAGTATACGATAGTTCCAAAGAAAATAATTCAGTGATGAGGAGTGACTACGGTGTATTTATTTAATTTACTGACTTGTGCTGAATGCATTGATTTTTACGTTTCCTTTATCCATTTTAGTCTAGCTACTTGAATTTCGAGCCTAGTAACATCCCGGAGAGAAAATTGACAGGATCACGTGGTCGGATCGAAGCTTGTAAGCTTAAATCATCGATTGTATAGATTTTCAGTTTTAACTAATTACCAAGCGCTAACACATGCTGTATGCGAAAACACCGCGATTTTGTTTCCACTGCGGACTCTTCCGCCATAAAGAACAGAATCCGAAACGTGCAAGCTGTAACACTACCTCACAAGTTTGCGTGTAACTTATCAATTGGCTGTTGACTTATTATGACCGAAGATGGCTGAATTTGAAGTTGTATGAGTGACCAATGTATTTAATGGTTCATTCAAAAGAAAAGTTAGTGGTCAGCCTAACCTTATTACCGTTATTACAGTGTTTCACATGCAGAGTCCACCTAGAGTGAGGAAGTCCGATCGGTTGAATACTCTGTCTTGATTTGGACGGTGAAAGTGAAACCCGTTTGCTAGACCAAACATCACTGTCAAAAGCAATCATTTTACGTGAATGGAAACCCTACCGATTTGCAGAATATTAAATGTTCCGTTGCTGTAGCTTATTGTCGTTATGAGGATGGCTCAGCGGAACGTTTCATCCTCATAAGAGTATCCCCGCGAAAACAGAGAAGAATTAGAACGCACTGAGTGGCAAGCCTTACCTTAGATGTCGTTTGTAATCTGTACTATTGTTCATAATAACAGTCAGCTGGCCAAATTTTGAGCCATATCTCCAATTTGCGCGAGGCACTATTCCCAACCCTCTTCGACATAGGTGAACTGCAGTAAGTCCAGTAAATTACGGCAGGACTTCATCCTATTCTTGCACGCGCGTATATGCACAATTGGTACATTGTCCTGAGCATTTCGACCACCGATGTCTGTGTAGTATGGCTAGGCTTGGATGAAGTGATCGGGTGAGTAATATAGCGGTCAGGAATCTAGTATTGGGGGCCACTTCTGAGAATAGCTTGTTTCATCGTATGAAACTTAGTGGACTACGCTGGTTGGGTCACGTGCTGCGCATGTCTACCATACCGTGCCCTATTTTGTGTTCCTCCCAGGGAATGGAAGAAGCCACCTTAAGATGACGTAGCAACGCGGGATCAAAAAATGTACATCGAAGTTAGGTAAAGTAGGTGTTTCATGTCTTCGTAGTTGGGGTCCGAAAGACCCATCAACTAGCTGGCTGGAGGCACTGAAGAATATGGCAGTGAATGGGAAACAGTGACGATCGTATTGTCATCTTCC
>LUCM01011645.1:71998-87400 GCA_008360955.1 Fasciolopsis buskii | reverse complement strand
TTTGATGACCCACCCTATTCGTGAGTGATATCGTGTTAATAACATAAATGATTGTAAAACTTGCCTTGCGAAAGAGTACCCAGGGTAGTCGAAACATGGACGCATTACATCTACTAACAACGCTGTGTTATTAACATTATATCACTCACAATTAAAACCAATACATGGCGTATCGATTTTTCGATACACTGCTCTCGTCATTTGGTCCTGATATTTGCAAACTAGTTACCTTTCTTTTTTTTGAATTCACGACCTGGGCCGACCACTTTTGGACTGAAGATACACTTTGACGCCCGCCCATTTCAGGCGGAAACTAATTCACGTGAATGACCCAAGCCAAACCAACCAATCGTGAAAGAGGTTTACTTTTAATATTCATCCACAAGCGTTTTAATCTCAGTACACATTTCCTGTGTGAATAAGTAAAAGATCTCTCGTTCACATACGCAGGCGGCGCCCAAAACACGCCTCCTTCCTAATGACGCGTTAGATTCATGTCCATTTTTCTACGGATATTTGGAAAAAGTTCTGCGCTTCTTATCATATGATTCTGACGAGTCGAACTCACCGTCTCCAATGCAAATCGATATTGTCCACTAGGCGAACGATAATCACCGGCTCTTATTGTGATTTGGCCACGCGAAATCATGCTCCGCACAACTGGTACCGCTACCATTCGTTTCGCGAAGCGTTCGTTTGTTCTTTCCGATGAAGGACGATCCGAACTAGTAATGGAAGAATGTCAACTCAATTAAGACATGATAAGCTCAAGAGATAGACGATTGGAATGCCGAATGTAGCCATATCCGTGTTTTGGAGTGTCTGAAAACGGAATAGCCTCAGAAGTGTCCAACGTTAGTTATCCCTTTCGGAAGAAAGCTCCAGAGAGAGAAGGAATGCACTTGTGTAAGCCGCCAAACTTAACTGTCAGTCTTCTAAAAGGACAACGCTCTTGTAACCAGAACGAATCGTTATCCGAAGGTCAGGAAAATAAGATCTTTTCCTTGAACGCGGCAGTAACCGCGAAACCGGTCGTGTACCTCCGGCCGGCAATGGTCGGGCGGGTGAGGTTGCGGCGTTTGGGCGTGAAAGTGGAGGTTTCGAATCATCCTACCGTCGATCAACTTTCTCACTTGGCGGCCCTCTGATGGCCGCGGCCCCTTCCCAAGAACTAATGAACACTGCTATTTCATTAATAAAAAACGTAAAAACATAAAAAGAGAAGAGGGTCCTGGCTCATAAGAACCGAACGAAAGTATGACGGACTATTTGAAAAGAAACGTTGCGGTCATGAGAAATTTATCAAATCTTGGGAATTTTGACAAACGACAACTTGTTCAACTGCTGAACAGTTAGCAGCAAGCAAAATTAGTAACAGAAAGTACAACATCTGGTCAAATGATAAATACAAAAGTGCAAATTTTGCTTTACTCTTTGTAACAAAGAGGGGATATTCAAAGCATTAGTACTGGTTGATCTAAATTTGGAATGATCTGATTTAACAATTTGACAGTGCACGCGAAACAAAAGCATGTCGTTTTGATTAAATGCTGGGAATGAAACGATTAGTGAAAATCAGTCACGTGCCACCTTGACAAAGGTATCCGACAAAACAACTCGTTCTAGTAATAAAAGATGATCAATTTTATAAATAGTCATTGCCCACGCAAGTTTGATGCACTCTGTACACTATTAGTTCATTTATTTGGGAAATTTGATGAAACGATGCATTTGCTAATCAACGTTGCGAAAAGAGCTCCCGCAGCACATGGGCCAGATCGTGAATCATCTGTTCGCTTCATTTTCATCTACAAGATTAAAGAATACAATTACATCAACTGCTAACAGGCTGTTCGAAGGTAGTTCCACATTGAACGATGCAAAAACGAAACCAAGGTTATTCATGCCGGGATTTTCACAATCGGCCCCTTTTGACCTTGATAAGGGGGCATGAGAAAATAGGAAAACGGATTACACTGCCAGGACAAGGTGGGATCAAGTGAAAACTATTGAAATCTTTCAGTATTAGAAAAAAATGGATTGGGATTTCACACAGCGAATAACGGCAATGATCGGTTTGAACAACAATGACTGAAAATTTGCACAGAACTAGAGAGCTTGTGAGTCGCTCCAGAAGGAATGACAAGAAACGCATTACATGGGGAAACAGTCATTGGTACTTCGAAAGATCCTCCAGATCGACTACCTCGAGCACCCACACTTTGCTAAGAACGTCAACTCCAAGAAAATCCTTCACAGAACCGAACACAAAGTCTTCAGATGTTCGATATCACAGATTCCACACCAGTACCCAGTCACGATGGTGATGCATTCAAACTGAACACGATGAAGGCAATGAGGATTGATAAAGAGGAGAGTGGAAGCGGGAGTGAGCGAACAGCAGCTCTTCAGTCGATGGTATAAATAAATATCCGAGAGAATCTAAGAACAATTTTCGATTTGATCGCTTAGCAAGTATGTCTAATACCCGATTTTGGGTACCGTAAAACTGATAGAGTAACCCAAAACAGAAAACCATTTTGACAAACAGATAGATTCCTCGCAATCCAATTTCAGTTCAAGATATTTTAAGACCGACCAAGGGGGACAAATAGTCATTCAATAACGCTGGTCTACTCTCGTTACATTGTCAGTTCAAATTTCATTTCCCGAATAGAATAGGGTTCACATACAATCGACCTCTTCTCCCTTGATAATGAAATTCACTTATTTCAACTCCTGTTTGGACCACGTAGTTGCCCTGGAAATCAGATCTCTGTCTGTTTGGTGAGTGATTTTGGTGTTCAAAAGCAATTCTTTTATCTTCTACCATATGAAATTTGGATTGATATCTTTGAGTGTACAAATCGGGTTTTCTCCATCCTCGCAGTGTAATTTTATAGAACCAAATTAGATTGTCTGCGTAACGACGATTGTAGAAGTTCAGATTTTCCTGTCACTTATCTTTTTTGTTTGATAGCGTTTGCTAGATTACTGTACAACGGAAACCCCTTGGTTGGGCTCTACCGCGCAATCACTGTGACTAGACCCTGGTGAAGAAGTCGGGATCACTTTCACCGCTGACCGTGTTGTCGGTTGGTATAAGTTAATAGAACGCAACATCGGTCCGGGGAAATTCCGTTAGATTGAGCAAAGAAACGGTTCCCGGTCAGTTGATTGCATGGTCAACAGTAAAGTCAAGGTCAGACAGTGACTGTTTGTGCGTTTACACACAGGTGCACGGACTTGCAGTAAATTGATGTTGATGTCAATATGTGATTGATCGTGCTGTAATTGACAACGGGATCATATGAACCTGTGGTAATTAGTTGGTTCGCTGGTTTCACAAATGCATGTGATGCGCCAATCTCGAACACGGTACCTACTAAACAATTATTAGTCCAGAAAATCCTGTGTCCACGTCTCACGAGCATTGGCATCTGACGATGTCACACGGTTAGCGAACAATCGCACTGATACGTACAAATATAGTACGTTGTTAACTGGCGATTAACAAAACCATGGGCTTGCATGTGTGTGTGTGTGTGTGTGTGTGTGAGAGAGAGACTTGGCTGGACTGTTGGGATTTCAGTTCTGGGGCGTGTCACTAGTTTTCACTCCGCAATTCTTGGGACATCGCTAATATGTGCAATAAACTGGAATCCCATTTCGGTGCTTTTGCCTTCAAATACGAGCACTTTTCGCTGGTGACAAAAGTGAAACTAAGATTTTACATTCTGAGTTTGTCAGATTTCGCCGGATTCATATGCCTCCTGTCGCAGTGTGCATTGTTCAGTAACGTGTACAAGGGGATGACAGTTTTTGCACGGGGTGTCGATATCAGCACTAATCTCCTAGTCTGACACGACAGAACACCAGTGAATAGAACAACACCAGATACCGGTAGAATTTCCAAGGGTATTTTTAATAACAACCGAATTCGAAGTGGCTCTGATTGTGGCCGCTGAAAAATCGTAGATCGCACTGATGTCAGTTTTGAATGTCAGCTGCACAAGAAAGCTCGAGTGGCATGTGTTACTGCTACCTCTTACTTCATCTGCATATTCCGAGTTACTGTTCCATCTCCGAGAGGGTTTTTAGTTCCCCTTTGCTCATGGTCGGTTGAAAATTGATTTTTATCTCGGCATTCATTGCTTTGATTTGCTTCGAGTTCATGTCCCGTTCGTGACCAATTCCCGTCACCCACCTGAAAAGATCACGATCGAGTATCGTGGCCTTTATGACTGACTGCGTGACTAACATCGATTCCTTTCATTGTATTCACGTGCTACACTCGGGAGAGCGCTCTCCCGTTAGATTGTTTAGACTCTCTCTAAATTGCGAACGCGCCTATTCGCACGGAGAGTACCACAATGGTGTTAAAGTGAAAAAAAAATATTTGTAACCTATTGTGAGAAAGTCTATGCTTTAAATGTCGTTAGCCTGCACTTCGATTGGGGACGCCAGTAGTGGCCGTGATTTTTCTTGGTATGTTGCCATTCGGTCTCTGGCATTTCTTCCTAAATCATTTGCAGGACATTCTTCGATTTTTTTCGAGTTAGTAAGTTTGATCTTTTCTCTCAGGCATATTTTCCGCTGGATTGAATCCAAGGAAACCAAGCAATTATAGTAGTCACTTTATCCTAGTTCTGTAGTTGACTTAGACGATTCTCAGCCAACGGCGAGATATGTCACCATCTCAGTCTAGGATCTGATTTACCAGTACAAATTGTTTCTTAACGGATTTTTTTCCTCAGGCTACTTAAACAATCGTAACTGTAACTCGTCTGATTGGATGTCATCAGCTGAGCGCCGAAGGCAAAGTCCAGCATCATCCCAGCCTAAAAGGTTGGTGACAGTTACCGATCGATAAAATCGTTGGGCTGCACGAAACTAGCGATTAGTCAAGTGAAATGTATTAAAAATTTGAATTCCACATGCTTTCGCGGCAAAACCACAGATATAAACATGCGAGCACAGTCGGCTCAAGTGAAGAAAAACGTGCATGATGAACGCTAATTTACACATTTTTTTTCTTGGGGATATCCATGCACTGGCAGGCTGACTAGGTTGACCATATGGCCTAAGACGAGTCGCCCAAATGGTATGACAAAGAGTGCTAATTTTAGGCGATTCGTACATTTCAGTTGGGAACGCGTGAGGGAATTCTTTTGGCGGTGTGTGCGCGCGCGATGTCCGATTAAACGGTGATACACTATCGGCCATATCTATGTTTCCAGTCCACACGGATACACGTTCAAGTAAAATCATTACTGTACCATTTTTAGATTCCAATTCATCCTGCGTTCAGTTAGGTCGGTTCTTGCTGTCGTTTTGCGAATTTTCGCCTGAACGATCGATAGAATTTATCGGCATCACGAATCACAGACTTCGGACGAAAAGTAGGCGTGAAATCATCTAACCGCGTTGCCATAAAGTATTCTACTCACTATGGCATCCAATGTTTAATAATATTCACGCTTTTGGTCGGTTATTTTGACCTGAAAATTGGAGTTTTTTTCATCAAAACTGTTAAACTAAACAGAATTTGTTATTGCTGAATATTCAGAAACGTGCACACTGTTTATTCCAATTTTTTATTCGCTGCTACCAAACGAAATAACACGAAAGTTTCAAGCCTTTGCATTGATTTATCCTTGATTTTGAAGTTCTAAGAAACCGATGCCCATGTCGTCACGGGTGTAGGTCGAAAATCTGAACTTCTACAATCGTCGCTACGCAGATAATCTAATTTGGTTCCATAAAATTACACTGCGAGGATGGAGAAAACCCGATTTGTACACTCAAAGATATCAATCCAAATTTCATATGGTAGAAGATAAAAGAATTGCTTTTGAACACCAAAATCACTCACCAAACAGACAGAGATCTGATTTCCAGGGCAATTACGTGGTCCAAACAGGAGTTGAAATAAGTGAATTTCATTATCAAGGGAGAAGAGGTCGATTGTATGTGAACCCTATTCTATTCGGGAAATGAAATTTGAACTGACAATGTAACGAGAGTAGACCAGCGTTATTGAATGACTATTTGTCCCCCTTGGTCGGTCTTAAAATATCTTGAACTGAAATTGGATTGCGAGGAATCTATCTGTTTGTCAAAATGGTTTTCTGTTTTGGGTTACTCTATCAGTTTTACGGTACCCAAAATCGGGTATTAGACATACTTGCTAAGCGATCAAATCGAAAATTGTTCTTAGATTCTCTCGGATATTTATTTATACCATCGACTGAAGAGCTGCTGTTCGCTCACTCCTGCTTCCACTCTCCTCTTCATCAATCCTCATTGCCTTCATCGTGTTCAGTTTGAATGCATCACCATCGTGACTGGGTACTGGTGTGGAATCTGTGATATCGAACAAGTGAACATGCGGATTGAGTGGAGTGTATCCGCTTGTCAAAAATATTTGAACCAATTCAACAAGCCCTGAAATCAGATGTTAGGCTTACGCAACAGTAAAACGCACTGGTTCCATTCTCTCCCTGCTTGTGTCATTTCTGGCACTATCTATTTATTGCAATATAAATGCCTTGCCTTTGTGGACGAAAAACAAAGATCAGGTTGTGTCATCGATTAAATGAACAGTCATTAATTCGGTTCTGTTTTTAAGGACACGGAGAGTCTCCATGTAATTCCTGAATGAGTATGCTTCAAAAAACCGTGTTCATGGAACCTTTAGGGAGAGCAGCATACAATCTGCTTTACCCAGTTTGTCAGGATAGAAAACGACGTATTTCCTCTATCCTTTTCGACCACAAGTGCAAAACTTTACCATTTATGGACAATAAACTGTGAATTATACAGTATATCAGTGTGGTTCGCATGAATAACTGTGTTGCTAACTCCTTCTATCTTTACTGTAATTCTGTGTTTGTAAGCGTTGTACAAATACATTGGGCGCTGTGTTTGTATTCTAACTCCATTGTGGACTGCTCGAATCCTCGCTTTTCAATACATTTACGTTTGGCGTCGCATACGAAACTCCCTTGTACCATTCGACCGCATTAGACGTACTGGATGCTGATTGCATCGCCAGTGGATGCATGGATTACTTCGGACGATTTGAAATTTGGTGTCTTCTTAAGTGCTGAAAAGACGCCAGCGCCGTTCTCGCATTTTACTGGAAAGAAAGCACATGCTTTGGTGAAAATCTGGCTTTACCGGCATCTCTAGAGAAGCTGTCATTTGAGAGTCGCCATTTCGGCCATATGAATTTTGTTGCCGCGGAGAGAGGAAAATTCAGTATGGTGGTCCCCACGGAAAATCGATCCTTTCAAAGATTCATCCTTGAACTACAAGTGCAAGCCTCAAAAGGTGACCACGGCCCCCAGGTGGAATAAACACGGTGGATATTTAGCAAGGACTATTGCTTTTTTAAGACCAGATTTTTCAGCTTGTACGTAATATTTGCTTGCAATACCAGGATGTCAAGGTAGCGTCAATTTCAACAGCTTATCACATTTTGTTTATTTCTTTTTAATCCGAATACGGACTTTGCAAATATTCAGAACTGTTAGCAATTAGCTTGCGAATTCTGTTGAACCAGAGATGACAGCATTTTCTCAAAATTTAGATTAGAAGCAACTCGGTAAATGTACTTCATGTGGGCAGTTACAATCTCAAATTTCGTGTCCATATCGACAATCAAAATGCCTTTCCTGTGGCAAGATCGGCCATATGCATCGTGTCTGTCGTTCGCGTGAGATTTGCCGAATGACTGTTGACTAGTGCTCAAACCAGGATTTCAGTGACGATGAATTTCCTACGGTCGCTTTGTCCGTCTTATCTGACAATCAGGTCATCTGACGAAGATATTATCTATCCCAGGTAGTATTTCTCACTCTTTTGTTGTTGATACACGGCGTGCCGAGTCAATTATTTCCAAGACAGAAGAGCTATTCTTTCATTCTGTGGCCGACTTTGGGCCTACATGTGAAACCATTCGCGGTAGTACGGCCTATTCTCCGCCTGTTCTTGGATTCTGTCCAATTCCTATCTGCATATCTGATTCTCCGCCAGTCATGGCCAATTTCTGATCTCACATTTGGACCGTCCTTAGGTGGATTAAATGTTCTCTGTAAATTACGTGTAAACGGTTCCTTGCCCACAGTCCAGCATTTTGCATGTGATGTTCGCAAGCTTATTCGCAAAACTTACTGGGGGAATGAGTATAACTGCCATGGAAATGAAAGTTTTTGGTGATCTTATATTTCTCAAGAGGCCTGTGTGAACCAGTCGGTCAGGCCATACAAACCATGTGCGAAAAGGGACTGATTGCGCTCGCTGAATCTTCTTTTTGGGCCACACCTACTGTATCTCTGTTGAAGGCAGATAGCAAAATTCAGCAAATTTCTGGCGACGATCGGTTGGCTTTAAATAAGAAGTTACTTTAACGAAGATTTGGCATTGAAGAGCCTGAAGGTTAATCGGTTCAAAATTATCTCGGAAGACTTTTCTGAAAGATGCCTTTTTACAAATTCCTCTTGATAATGGACTGGGATATTTGGACTTGTAATTAGTAGATAGAATTCGGTCGGCTACGGTAACCAGCGGATGCGAGCTGCAAGTAACTACCGAATTGGCTTCGACCCAGTCTACGCGGATGAAGTCAAGAAGACCACAGCTGAACAGGAAAAAGTTCCAGTTCTATTTACAACTCATCAATTTATACACAAAGTTGGAAATATTCCCATTGGTGGAATATGTCCCGTCCAATCGCCTTCACGGAATATTCGGATTTCACGATCGCTTGCCTTCACGGTTGCCATTGGTTACCTATTTAGGCAGGTCAGTATGAGGCTAGACCAGACTGCATCACACGACCTGCAAGTAAATTCACCACATACTTCAAGCTTGTTGACAGTTATAAATACTCCCTCCGGCCTGTACAAACCCAATTTCCTTCCTTTTGGCTTGCAGTTATCCTCTGCAATTTTTCGGCAATGTTTGAATTCTATCATTGCCGGTCTTGATGTTGAGTCTCATCAGGATGATGTAGTGGTCCATGTCCTCACTAAAGAGATACATGATTCAAATTTGTGCCGTCTGCTCGAAACGTTCATTCAGTTTAATGTTTTCGCCAATCCCCAGAAATGTGCCGACCGGTTCTTCTACCTTGGATGGGAAATCATTGCTGCCAGAATTTTACCGGACTCCAAGTGACTGACACTTTTAGTTGATGCCATTCCCGAGGATGTTCCTACACTTTATTCCTATTTAGGTGCTTTCCGTCATCAATCTTGACTTATCCCAAACTTCTCTCACAAAGCCACTTGTTCGTTTGATATTCTTTGTGACAGGTGTTTTTCGTGGTCTTCATTTCACGAAAAGGCAACATGAGATCCCTCATTTTTTCATCACCCGAATGTTGTTCTTAAATCTTTTCATCGACTGATCCTTTCGGTGTAATTACAGATACTTTTCCTACATGTATTAGTGTAGTTCTTAAACCAAATGAGCATCCTGTGATTTGCATTCCAAAGAGGCTCACGCAAGCTCGAAGGCGATGTTCTCAAATACAATGGGAAGCGTTAGCTACCTATTGGACAGTAGAGCGCTTGCACAAACTCCCCTGCGGGACGAAGTTTATTATCGTCACTGATCACGAAGCGTTAAAGTTTTGGGATCATCCGAAATAGTCACTAGCAAAATCCTCAGCCGTAGTGGTTCAGTGATTCAGCTTCGGAGTAATAATTTAAGTTCTTATGACTACAATACCATTTATGGAAGGGACAAAACATCCAGCATACAGACTTTCGGTCTCGAAATGCTCAGTCTCCTGTACCGTCTCAGAGGTCAGATTGTCTATTTCGACAGGCAATTCCCAGACATTTTCAAATTTTTGTGAACTCTGAGCCTGGAGTTTAGATCACAAACATTTGCGATCTAAGCGCCAAGCATAGCGCTCACAAAACTTTGGAAATCCCCAATCCGAGCTACAAAAAAGACATTTAAAATCGTTGACAACTCCTCAAAAAGCTAGAAGACATAAATCAGGATACCCGTAAATGCTTTGGACCTGTTATATGGGCGATGCTTTGCGGATGAACCAACAATAAAGTGACGGTTTCTAGCTTTCTCAATCCAGTGAGAGAGTCTTTCGGTTACCTCAGATGGTCTTCTGTGTCTCAATGTTGAAGTCAGCCATAGTTTAAGACTTACACTTCGGGCACTTGGGAATTGACATAGTGAAGTTGTTGACAGGAGCGACGTGTTGGTAGCCAGAACTGAATGAAGACATTACCAGAACTTTTAAAGAATGCAAAATAAGTGCTTGCACAAACAATATTCAAAGTCCAGAAAGTGTGTTCCATGGCCAGTTTTCCTGCCAGTCTAAGCACCGTGTACATCGGGATTACTACAGCCCCTTCGTGGGTAAGTACTGTGCTCTGTTGATTGTTGATGCTTTCCTCAACGACGAGAAGTATGTTGGACAAGTTCGCCTGCATCTGAGTTCGTTGATAAGGTATACCTTTTCTATTTATTGCTGATGATGTCATTTATTTATCTGCTAAACCTCCCAATGATTAGTAGAACGAACATGATTGTCGTCATTTGCACACTGCGCCCCATCATTCCCAATCTAATGAACTAGCGGAAAAATTTGTGGACACTCTCAAAAATGGTATTCATTTTGTTAAACATTGTTCATTTGTTGAACTTGATCGTGGTATCAATAACTTCTTGCTGCAATCCCATAGTGTTGTCCATTTTGCTAAGGGTAAAAGTCGGGCAGAATTATTTGAGTCACGGTGTCCATGTTCCAGTTTGTCGTGGTATTTCTTCCGCTTATGTTAGCGTTTTCAAAGGGAATGACCTTCGACCTTCCAGAGTTATCTCGTTAGTCTGCAATGGCAGCCGGATGGTCACACTACTTGACTACCAAGATTTGATAAGCCATAGAAGAAGTGCGAATCAGGTATAATTCAGCGTGTTAGATCAGTCTAAAGATATTCTAGCTTCGTTTTACCCAATAACACCATCATTTTAGATAACAAAAATCAATCAGAACTAAATTTAACCCCTGAAGAACCAAGTAACACTGAAGACCTCGCAATTCGAAAATCCGAAAGATTACCTCCCATTTCAAAAAAAGACAACAGAAATCCAGAGCAAACTTAAACTTGTGACAGATTCGATACTCATGAATGACCGTGTTGCCAACTCCTCATACCTTATTGTGTTTCTGTGCTTGCTAGTATTGCACAACTTCTAATGCGCGTAAAACGAATATAATGCAATACACTGCACACTGTTTTTGTTCTGACTCCAATACTAGATTGCGCCGGGTTCTCGCACTCTAATACATATACCATCACAATTGGGCTGAATGGAATGTATCACACAAACAGTTACCGATGAATTGGAGCGACAGGTGGAAGATGGTCGTTTAGGTTGATATCCAAGTAGACTAACACTAAAAACCAACCGTTTCTGAGCACAAATTGCTGCTTGGTGAATGCTTATAAGCATGACTTTACTGAACCTCAGTAGTACAGTATGGCGGGATAGTGGTCCCACAGAGAAATGCAAATGGTTCAATTTGCAAGGTAGGTAGATGAGCCGGAGCTCGGTAACTAACTAAACACAAGGTCTGGCACTACAGTAGTTTGGATTGTGCAATGACACTTTGGAAACATTGAGTTAAGTCAACTTTATGACCTGATGCGACCAGGCGCTTCAAGATCAATGAGACCGCAGACTTTGCTTCATTATGTAAGATCATAGAAGATTGTACAATCGATTTCAACAACCATCTCGGCACGTGCTCTGACACTCATTGAGTCAAGCAACGATACATTTTGACAAAGCATGCGCCACCGCAACTGCAGTTGAACTGAGCGAAAACGTGAAACAATAGGACCAGCAAGACAACTTGATTGATCCCTAAGCTGAATCTTTTGATTGTTTGAAATAGATGCGACTGTCCTGCTAGAAGCGCACGTCTGATGACCAATTTAATATTTCTCTGTTAATTTGGTTAAACAAATAGTCACTTTTAAATGGTAACAAAATAGAAAAAATTGCTTTTTTTATGCGGCCCTCTCTGCCCCCGGTGCTGCACGATGAAATATTCCGGATAGCCATTGGTCAACAAAGTTCGTTTTATGAACCCTACTTCGTTTTGTACTTGTACGTAGGTAGAGATTTCTTGCCGTCTGTTGAACAGAGTTCAAACCAACCCTTGCTTGTCACTGGTGCGAAACTGAAGAATTAGGCTACATTCATTTCAGATGGCTTTACGGTAGATGTTGCGTAACAGTATTCCGCTTGGACCTCTTTTCAATAAAATGTCTGAAAAATAGTTGACGGTTGTTTAATCTGTCTTCGTGAGAGATAGAAAGGTTGGGATGGATAGAATTTTGAGCGTTAATAAAGAAGTGAAATATCCGTCACCAGGGAAAATTCTGATATCGTCAACGTAACGTCTGTAGAAGAGGACTGTCAATACGCCGCGGAATCACTTCCATCCAAACTACGCAATTATGGGCACAGTATCTGGGACTCAAGTTCATGTTTGTCCACAGATTGCGTATCACAAATAATGTGCGAAAAACTCGGCAGTGAAATGTCTTTGGACCAATGGTAGTTGTGACATATTTGCACTCCTCGTTCGCGTGTAGCTACGGATGTGTCACGGAAGGGCATACTGGGCATCCGGAACTTGTAACCCCATTCGAAAGTAGTATGAATTGGCCAATCAGTCACCGGTCCTCACTGGGTTACGTGACCCTCGGATGGACTTGCTACATTGTGGCCTACACTATTTGGTCAAAGGCTGGGAGTGAGGCCCCTCTAGTCAACACTTTGCTTCGGTTTGGGCAAGTGGATAGTATCGATCCCCTGGGAGAATCCTGGATTCCAATGGATGGCTGATGACTAGAAGAAGAGAATGGGAGACCTAACATGTGTGCTGATCTCTACAATTTCTTTTTCTTCCCTCTATTTCGCCCATTATTTTCGTTCTTCGCCATGAACCGTCATGGATATCTGAACAGAATATTGCGAATAATAATATCCAGGATCTAACATGCCATCGAATGAACCACGAAGGGGTTTGTCCGAGGAATCACGGCTAAATGGGCTCATCACTTGGTGTTTTGTTTTGTGATTACTCCGTGTATGTAGGCTGAGGGCACTATCACTCCCTCTCCTCTCTCGTACCAAAACAATCACTGTTAGTCTTCGCAGGTGCTGCACTCTATCAGTTGCTAAAAATACTAAAACACAAGATGCAACTCAATTTCACGAGAGTTGGTTTTGAGCGGGTGCACCGGTGATTGATTCCGGAATATGTGCGATCCCTACGATCGTTACAAGTCATCGAGGTGAGTCATACGTTGGAGATTAAATCATAATTTGTCAACTTAATCCAGTGATAAACATTCCCAAAACGCCATTTTCGAAGGGATTATCTTGCATTCGACTTAATCCCTAATGCGTTCTAATCTTCGATTAGGTCGATTAACCCTAGAATGTCGATTACGAGCCAGAATACCTCGAGAAAATCTGCATCCTATTGATCTGCCTCTACTCTCGTACAACACGAGAAGCAGATTAATATCTCTGGGTTAGTTCGGTTGTAAGTAAACTCATGAAATTGGCACTATACAGTGGATAATAAACTAAATCAGTGTCAATCGGCCCATAAGGCTAAGACTAATTGTACATAGATGAAAAATGATGCAATGGACACGAGAAATAATACAGTAGGGACAGGGAAGAGCTGTTTAAGAGTAGTAAAAATCTTCTGGCTGTTATAATATGCTTCCATCCCAATCCAAATGTCTGAAAGTCGTGTTATTCTCTACTGGCTATTAATAAACAACCGCCTCGTTTTGTCTTCTTCACCATAGGTGATTATGTTTGCGATTTAATCGTTCCGCTGTATGTTGGTTGCTGACTCTAACCATAACAACCCACTCTTGAAGTGTAGATATCAATACAAGCACGTGACCATAAACGACTTCAAATATAGACTCGTGCCAACGGCTTTGCACATTGGTCAGTTGCCATGACGCGACAACTGTATTCGTTTATGATTTTTGAGTTAAAATTAGTAGAAAATATCTGAAGAATGGTGGATACATTCCCAAACGGAGTATTGTAGTAAGACAAGTTTGTGCAAAACGAACTGGACCTGTTGTGCTATTTAATTTGCTTCTTTTATCTTTCATTCGAGAATGAAGTTTTTTCTTTGAGTGCAACATAGATTAACTTATGAGTTCTCGTGTTCCGGGTAGGTCACATGGCTCGAATCTTGTACATCATATGTTGACGTCACATCGGACTGATCTACCATGTTTTATACCACTCCTAAATATTTCAAGACATTGGTATATTCCTGCATTCTGTTTTGCAAAACAAACAATGCAGTTTCAAGAACAGATCGAGAACAATAGGTGCCCCCCGGTGGATCAAATTGGGTCAAAAAGAATAACGAAATTCAGCGTAAAAAATTGGACAGTTGGAAGATGCATTTGCAATGAAGAGCCAGTCGTACTATACTGTTATCATGAGGGAAACCATATTTCACACCTGAAATACTTGGAATTTGGTATTGGGCTACTATGATCAAGTGTTCACTTCCTGTCACATGACAAAGGAATTTCCGATTCTAGTAGATATTCTGAAAGCGACAATTCTTAGTTGCTAGCACTAACTTTAGGAATTGGTTGATCGCGCTCCCTTTGACTGGCTGCGCTACAATTCTGTCATCCATATTTCGTTTTCTTGTCGGATATTTGGTTCGATTATGGTCTCGGTTCGCCGCTGCAATCGGTCGGAATTACTGTCGTTTAAAAACCTTACTGTTTCTCAACATAGACTGGAATCACGCTTTGTTGCACCTCAAAGATTTTCTAGTCCATCTGAAAGAGACATTCGTGATGACTGGCAGGCAGCTCTTAGATGCACCCTTCCAGCCAAGGTGTCCCTTCCGGCATTGTTGAGTACCAACATCCGCTCTCTGCTTGCCAAGAGAACGGATATGTCCCTCACACTTCAATCACCGACCCATGTTCATACGCGTGTTATCTGCGCACAAGAATTGTGGCTGAACCCGGACATCGTTGATTTACTCATGTCGATAGACAGCTTCAGGCTCCAACGGCAGGACAGTTTTCGGACAAGAAGAAGACTGGAGGCGGTGTGGCAACATACATAAACTCCTTCTGGTCTGGTAAGTTCGAAGTTTTCTATACCTACTCACTAAGCGGAATTGACTGTCTTGTGACAGTGCCATCTCAGGTTTTCTCGTCATAACAGCACTATCATAACCAATTCGTACAAAACCCCCTTTAGCTCGCAACAAAATGTAGCATTTTTTTTTGACTCTTTTCTAGTGTTTATTGTTCTTCTTCTTGAGGATAATCTGCATAT
>LUCM01011645.1:50356-70289 GCA_008360955.1 Fasciolopsis buskii | reverse complement strand
TGGCCGTGTGTCCTTCATACCACTAACTGAATTGCCCCTTAATCTATGTGATCAATACTTACCCGCATGTGAAAAATTCGCTCACTATATAATTTCATATCCCACCCATCCTCTGCACATTGATCTTTCAAAGTGCTACTCTCATAGTTCTACACGATCCGCTTTTCGTTCCACACCCTCTAGAATCAGTATCTATGGGAACTCCACTGTCCCATATTCAGCACCAATTCTGACAAACCGTGACCATGTTTCAGCCGAATTCTTGAGCAACCTGTCATAATGTGTTATGATTATTCATGCCTGAGTTCTTTAACATTTTTTACGGAGCGATGAGTGTATTTTTATTTTATTTATCTATATTTATCCCATATTTTATTTCACACTCACGTTTTTTTGACTGAAATGCAATATTATTTTTTTGTTTACAAAAGTCCACACAATACAATACAATAATTTCAGTCAATTGTCTTGATTCTAAATCAGTTTTGTTCCGCTTAGTAAAAAGAAAAAAATCAAAACGGAGCTAGCCGGTCAGTACGAATGTAGTTTATTTGGTGCAAACAACTAATGTAAACGATGGTTTAGGTCAAAGTTCACTGGCTGATCGACTTTTCTCTCTCTCTCGCTCGGGTGTTTTTCTCTCTTCTGTTTTTTAAAATCTTGAATGTCAGCCTCCATAGGCTTCAAACATGTCACGGATGCCGGATATCGTTGAACATTATCCTTGAACTAGGAGGATGTACCCTGATTTCGATCTTGCTTTCAGGCTCGCGGAGGGCCCATCCGGATCGTAAGCTCTGCTAATCCATCCTGGTTTCCGGACGTAGTCTACCTCCCCGTTATTCAAGAACCAAACTGTCATGATTGTAGTGTCGGACGGTAGCCACTACTCACAACAGGTAATGGATGGGGTGATTTACCAGACAAATGTAAGATCCTGATCCACTTTACAGCATACAAATAAACGTTTCACTCCCATAACAATAGTCAGATCGTCAATATCACGGCGCATCAACATGGTTGTCATTGGTTCAAATCCTCCCACTATCAATCAACTTTCTTATCTGTCAGCCTTCGATTGCTTGTGACTTCTTTCCTGAAAACAGAATACTTTGCAGCCTCACCAACAAAGGAACTAAAAGTACCAAATGTAAGAACATAAACGTACTCCTCTGAGACGCACGTCGGTCATTGCTTTCTACTGCCATTAGTCTGGACACTAGGAATCCAGTCTACGTGTTTTTTTAATTCCATGGAATTCATTTTTTCTTCTAAGAATTTAGCACATTCGACAAGACTATCACCTTTTTCCCCCACATAAAACAATCCGACCTAAGCACACCAATTATTTGATACAATTCACATTTCCCACATTGACAAGAACCCATGAAGCCTAGAATTGATTCATTTAGTCTTTAACATTACACCATCTTTCACTCCATCTTATAATAATTTAGAAATGATAGCTTAAAAAGGGATGTCCACGAAGGATGTAAGCGTGAGAATCAAGTCAGTTTCCAGGAGTATACTGACCAGACCATCACCTTTCAACATAGCTTGAAACATAGGCACACCCTCCTCGGACCTATGGTATGCGCATTTTTGATCTGAAATAAGCGGTCGGCATAGTCGGTCGTGTAGTTTTGTGGTGCTGCCTCTAACTGAAGAGTGTGCCAGAGTTACAAAACGTGCGTAGAACTGGCAGAGAGGAATGCTGGAAAATGTAGGCTGAGGGCCTCTCGTAATCCTGCGGATTTCAAAAGGTTTCCAAAGAAGGCATTCTACTCAGACCGATCGTCTTCTTTCGTGAAACTCCAACTTGAAAACGGGCTGAAAAACTGTGGGGATGTCTGAAACCGTTGACACGCGCATCAAGTCACCCAGATATCAAAGCCCAGCGGGAGAGATGAAGAACATGAATCTGGAAGAAGTAGGAGCGATTATTTTTGCTTGAATTCTCGGCATTTGCTTCGATTGACTTGGATCTAGCAAAGAAATTAACCAAAAAATCCCGCAAGGAACCTAACCCAGACAAACCAGTGCAACCGTAAACATTTTACGAACTACTCTAAAGGTGCTTACAATACTTGCTTCAAACTCAGTGGTGACGTCCACAAACAAATCAAAGGAACACCGATGAGCTCACTCGAATCCGAACTTCCCGATGAAGCCGTAAAGCCGGCCCTAGAAAACGTTGGGCTACCAAAAATCCATGCAAAACTTGCAGTCAGATAAGTGAATGTTATCCTCGTCATTATTAATGGTTCTAATATTGGAGGGACATCAAAAAGCAATAACAAACTTAGAGATTGCAAAATTGCCATGGAACCGAAGAGCCGGCTTTTCTTCGGGATGAAGTATCAACAATACGCTGGGAATAACGATCCATTGGAAACAAACAAATACGGGTCAAAAATTAACCTGCCCTAGGAACAACCCAAATTACCACAAAAGGTCATCCATTCGAACCCTACCAACAAAAGACAAAATCCGCTTTAGCACAAAAGCATAAAGAATGCGAGGAGAAATCTAGCTCTACAAAATATTCGAGAGAAACGGATGTCCAAGCAACTTCACAAGCAGAACCATGTGTCAACCAAAGAGCGCAATCAGACATAAAGGTCAGCCTATAATTAAACAAAAATGCATCTGAATTATTTGTAAGACTACTCCAATCCGAAGAAATCATTATGCTTTTAGGGTATTTCAAGCTATGAAAGAACTTATAACAAAAGTAAAACGGGGACTGAGAAAGTGAGAAAAAGTCGAGCGTTAGGACTTCGGCAAATGCCATATCGATCAAACCGGGAAAACAATGCAACACCCATGCATGAACACAAATTATCTATACGAATACATGATCCACTTGCTCTTATATATCCGTCCGCGAGGATCAGGGACGACACCAGTTCAATCTGGATGACATTGAAATTCGGGATTAAGGAATTGCGAGGAGTGCAAGGGAGTTTTTCAAAACCTGGTACTCTTCAAATTATCTGACCAATAGACATGTTTAACTGGACCACGTGTACAGTAGGATGAGGAGAAGCAGTTCAGCTAACTAAGAGTCGAAAATCAAGCCATACGTAATCATAATCATAAATTTGAGTTCTTCATACGGGTCCATCGGGGTAACTAACTCAATTTATGTTCACATACTCGAAACAAGAACAACGGTATGCAACTAAAAACTTCAAGTTCCACAACCCGGATGTCAATCTTCCAAGGTCAAAGATCAGGTGAAAAAACGAACATATAGTTCCCAATTCATGGTCATCAAAAAGTTCAGGGTCAAAGTTAATGATAAAACTGAGATCACATAAGAACATCAGCCACGCACATATGCACTGATAACATCACCTCGACTGGCGGTAAAACGTTTGCGACGTAAATGCGGAGCTCAGCGATCAGAATTTCACGAAAATAAGCAACTTCATAAATTCTTACCATTAAAACCTGACTTTCTGATTACAACATAGCGTTCGATGCGTTTGTGTATGGTCCAAGTACTTCGCGTTCAATCCGCTGTGATAAAACAGTGATTGCGTTGCTGTGTGGCACGCCAGCGGCGCTCACTCTGCTTCCCTTGGTACATCTGACCAATGACTCCCTGCATAAGTAGAACTGTGAAGCGCTGGAATCGGGTTCTAATTATGGCAGTTTATCGTTAACCCACATCGATATTTATTGGCAAATCGATTTCATTGCCAAATTGCTATCGTTCGTTCTCACTAGTTTGAAATTAGTGAGAGAACGGATAGATGAAGGGAAAAGATCTCGTTAGGTGACAAAAAACAGTCCATTTCAGCTTTCCGCGGCCAACAGCCACTGATCACATCTTGCCGACCAGTCCAGACAATCATTTAGTCGGTGCGATATTGCCGCATTTGTGTTGCCCTTTGATGTGGGCAATGGATATGAGTGTTCGGTACTCATTACCCACAGACCTCGATATTGTTATTATCATCAGCATTAGGACTGAACGGCGGTAACTGATTTTATCGGCGTCTCAGCCACCGTAGTCAGGATTTTTGATAAGCGTAACTGGAATGCTCTTTCCCAGTAATTCAGTTCAGCTAGAACAATATTGATGAGTCGTTGCACTATACAGAATAGGCACTACCCCATGTGTAATACTGTAATATGAACGTGCATGCGGGTCTAACACTAGCACAATGACTTTGATTGAGGCACATGGGTTATTTCGTTTTGACAACACTCGTGTCATGTTATATTTCTGCGAAGCTGAAATGCGTGTACACAGATAACCACGCATAAGAAATTCACACTAGTACTATGTTGCAACGATGAAAAAATGTGTATTACTTTGACTGGAACATTAAAAGACCACCGCAATAACCGGATATACTGAATGACTACCTCCAGCACCCTCCCATTTTGCATGCTCAATCGATGATACTTAGATATCCACAAATCGAGCTCATTCAGCGATCGGTAACTGACTTTAGGTACCATGAATTTCGGTATACTAATGAACATCCCACCAACAGACGCAATAATTGCTCCCGTTTGATCACGAACAATTCAGCGCAAAGATGGCAAAACAATGACATTCTATTCGACCACGAATGACAAAAGGCGTGGGCATTAACTCATTTCTAGCCGCGTTTACCAATCTCCGTAAAAATTAACGAGTCGGTCGTTTGGCCGGCGGTGGCCAAGCGGTTTAAGGTCGCGGGTTCGAATCCTCCCAACGACGTCCAACTTCCCTACCTGGCAGCACTCTGCTGGCCGCAGCCCCTTCCTAAAAATGATGAACGATGTCACAACGATTTGAACAGAGCTCGGTAAAGTTATTTTCTAACCACCAATTTCGCGCGGATGAATTGCGATTTTGGTCACAATGATATGCCGCTGTCTCTAAAACGAATAAATCATTTGGGTGAGCAAATTTTAATTTAAGAACGTAACTGGCTGCGTCATGGCAGGATTCCGTAAACCCCATCTTGGGAGTCCACCCCATCCTAATAGGTGGTGGCTTTCGGATTTGTCTCTTTCAGCTCAAAATCTAACAACCTTCGAAAGGTACGTTGGTGAGGAATGAATGAATTTTATCTTCCTATCATTTATACTTCTTTTAGTAATGAAACAACAATGTACATTATTTTTCAGAAAGGGGGCCGCGGCCAACAGAGGGCTGCCAAGTGGGGAAGTTGGCCGGCATCATTCCTGAACCACACGATAAACAATATCCACACACGGTCTCGTGAGACCAAACAAAAATAGCCTTGAAGGAAACACCAGCAAATAAACAATGACAGTAATATGGATTCTTTTTTTTTTCTTTGGGGACCGAGACATACTTCTCAAGTACTGTAGTCCTCAGTAAAGTGTCACCGTGCACACTTATCAACAGAGTCCAAGGCTGCACGGATGTCTAAGAAAACGACGATTGGTGGCCTTCGGAAAGTAGAACGGTGCTCTAGCACCTGCGGAGGATGAAGATTTGATCAGTGCATCCACGACCAGCGCGAAACTTGGCGTGTTCCTCACGAGTTTGCCCTTCATGGGTGTCGCCCAACCTGAGAAGAATGAAGGAAGCAAGCAGCTTTGACGCTATTGGAATTAGCCTAACACTCCTAAGGTTAGCGCAATCACTAAGCAAGCCATTTTTAAAAACGGGGACAACAATCGGTTCCCCCACGAGGAGGGGACTTCCTCGGAGTACCAGACCTTCGAGAACAAAAATTGAAGTTCTCTGGCCAGTTCCATTCTCCCACCTTTAAACAGATCTGGGCAAAGCCCATCGGGGAGCAGCGCTTTGTGACGTCCTAAGGCTCAAACTTTGTTGAGAATCTCCGCCTCATCTGGTGGGTCTGTTGTAACAGGCCACTGGATGCTTGGCGGAATGGCTATGAGAGGGGGTGATCCTGAGAGCTACCTAAATTGTTTGAAAATGCTCCGTCCAGCGTGCAAGGTGGCGTTGCAGGTTGTAGATAGGCGAACAGTTAACTTCACAGACCGTTTCGCTTGCATCCAATACTTTCTTACGGGCAGCTCGGAAGAGTTGAAAGAGCTTGCAGAAATTTTTCATGGAGGCAGCATGTTTCACCTCAAGAATAAATAAGGAGATTGGAAAATGTGCCCATCTCGACTCAGCTTTCCACCATTACTACCTGACTCGGAGAACACGGGTACAACGAGGCAGGTGTTCTGCTTGTCATATCTCAACAATCTCAGTCACCGCAGATTCGGTGGCCGTTCTAGTGATTGAACCCAAGAGCCCAAAATTAAAATAACTGACGACACCACTTACGATGAATCCTTGTGAGTATCATGCATGTTATCATCGGGAGCACTACAGGTAGGCAGGGGAAAGAAGAGACGATTTGGGTGGAAGAAGAGTTGAATCGAAGAGATGGCATCATAAGAAGTAGCATACTTGTCATAATCCACACCGCTCGATGCAATGGGCAGCGCAGTCCTGATTAGCCGGCAGCACGATTGATGCATTATGGGAACTTTGTTACCGTGTATTTCTTGGGAAATGGTCTACAACCACTACAAGAGAATCGAGCCGGTAAGCAAGAGAATGACCAGTGTTCTCAAACATGGCCTCTAGTTCTGACGAGGATCTACCCCCAAGCCAACGGGGAGGGACAATAAATATTCATCTTGGATCAGTTGTTCTTCTACTGGCTTTACCAACTGAGTTGCGAGCTCAGATCAACCACAACCTGTAAGACCAGGAGCATTCTGCTGACTGACTACATAGATATGGTTGGATCCCCTACTTGTATAGTTCGTTGGGTGATGGAGGTGTGAATACGGTTCTGCCAGCTGTCTCCGATAAATCATAACACTGTGCGGCCACATTCGCTGTCTCTGCGCCACAAGAACTCGTCACTCCCATCATCATCCGCAGACAGAAATGCAGCGTTCACTCTGTTTGCCACTTTATCCGAACGCCTCTTTATCTATTCTTGACCAGAACTCAAATCTTACCAAATGCAAGACACCCTCATTCTGCAAATTGTGCTTTTCATCCCTCTTTTGTTCTCAAACGAGGTGTTTGTTACTTTGTTTATCATTCAGTTTCCACCCGCCGGGTACCTAATACTTACTTCTGCAATCGCGAATTTCAACTCGTAAGGTTGAAATGCCGATCACATTCTTTCAATCATCACTTATGTCGCTCATCGGTCCTCAGCAGTGCCGATTCCTTCATTTCTGAACTGCTATCTTCAGGCACTGGACATGTGTTTATTTCTGACCTCAGCATTCATGTTCCTACCTTAGGAAGCCTCAATGTTTGTAACCGTGAGTAGCTAGTACCCTCTTCTGACACCTCGGTCATGAGAACCGAATGCGAACAATTGGCTGTGCACAACAACTTATCCCAACTAATTGACCTCCTCATGCAAACACCGATCAACATGGCTGTCGTACTCATATGCTCGAGCTTATCATCGCTTCCGTCCCTTCCCTCCACTTCTTTAGGCTCATCGGATCACTGTTATTGCATCATCTATCTATCTTACCCTCCACAACTTTTTGCTCTCATAAACCGCACTTTGACGTTAAAGTTTGGGTGACTAGTTCGGTTTCCGTTACTCCCTAGCTTCCTATCCTTACAATGATTGTTGTTTCATTGCTGAGGTTTTCAAATTTGTTTCATCTCTTACTAATATTATTTTTCTAAGGATGAATCTTTTTATCGGAACCCACTCCAAATCAGGCAAACCTGAACCCCCTGAATGGTTCAACCGCAACGTATTCGTGTTGTTCGCTTGAGGTGGCCGGTATTTTGCTGCTGGCGCCGCTCGATCACTTCCACCATTTGCAACAGTCAGGAACGGACTTCCGTTAGCCGATTGTAAAACCGGCCGTATAACTTCATCTGATACCTGGAGGCAAACATTTAGGTCGCTTGTCAAAGCCGTCCGCGGAAACGAAAGCCTATCTAACTTTCTTGCTGTTTGTCTCTGGTGACCGCGTTGGTGACACGCAATACATACCCCCGTCTACTTTAACTTCCACTAACCATCCATTCACACTTTTTATTAGCACCACCAAGACTCGTTAAATGCAAATCATAGTTATTGTCCAGTATTAAACAACAGGGCAAGCCTCATTGATTAATACCTTTTCCCCGGAGTTACATCTTGCTATAGGAAGAATCAATACGGAGCTGGGACAGGCTATGAAACAACACACGCCATACCACCCACTGTCTCCAGTCACCGTTCAGGGGATCTCATGGACCACAGCCCTGCAATATGACTCCACCTACACGAGCTAATTCATTGATTAGCCACCCCGAACCATCTTACAATCATTACCTGCCGCGAAGAAAGGTGCACGAGGCATGCGCTCTGTGAGCGCCAGTCTGATTCAGTGCCTGTTCTAAAGAACGAACCCTTGGAGTCAGTCAGTACCTCACGCCTGACCTCTGGGTTACTCAATATTCTCCCACCATGCTCTGTTAGATATACAATTATGTCCAAACGCTAGAAGCCTTGACATATCTACTCCTCTCAACGGCTATGTATCGGAGCCATAGAGCAATACCGACCTCACTGCTGTTGTGCCTAATTTAATTCTGACCCATGACCGGACGTCACAGATATCTCAAATTGGCGAGTGCCAATTGGGCCTTCTGCATACTCGAAGACAATTCACCTGATATACGACCACCAGGTGAGATACAACTACTCGAGCAACTAAATCTATCCTCCTCACTCAGTCACTCCCCTGCAAGGACAAGGTCTGGCTTCGAGCTAGTCCAGTCCTGCAACAGCATTTCACACTTCGAAGGTGCCAAACATCCCAAACATAGCTACGATATTGTCTAAACGATCGACGGAAACCTGGAAATTACTCGAATCAACGGCGCTTTTTCACATGAGGATAGGGCTATCTCCATAACCATTTTGATGGAAAAAAAGAAAGGTGAAAGAGGGCAATCCTGACGAAAACCAATTTCCTTCCTGAATTCGGATGAAACATCGCCATAATGGCGAACTCGGATTCGGTTGTTGGCATGCGAACCGGATCCGTGAAGAATTTCCCTGGGCCATTCTTCAGTAAGTTAGTAACATAAAAGTGCACTCTCGACTGAGTCGAACGCCACCTTCAAATCAAGAAGGCCAGAAATCGTGGGTGTGCGGAACATGTGACTACGTTCCAAGATCTATCGCAAACTGAGAACTTCGTTAATACCACCCTGGTCGGGACGAAACCCGACTTGACTTCCACGCATACACCTGTCGCGAGTATTAGATAATCGACGGAGGACAATGCCCGCGAGCAATTCGGATGCGATCCCTACTAAAATAGTTCCCCGTACGTGGAAAACAAAAAAAACCGGTTTACGATTTATTTTTTCCCTTCTGCAGTTCCATTTACATGATGCGTTGGTACCATGCTTGTTTTCAAGCAGAGTATACATATATATATATATATATATATATATATATATATATATATATATATATCACATGAGGACCTATCGCCCCGTAAATCGGCACAATCACCGATTCACACCAGTCCTTGGGAATCGCTCCCCTTCCCCACATTGATCTCTGGGGTTTCGTTAAATTCGACAGAGAACGACAACCCCATCTCCACTGCTCACGGTCCGCTGCTATACCTGTGTGTCTTCAGCCAACTGGTCATTGAGCCTTTCGGGTCCCAGCCACGAAGTGAGACGTCTACTTCACCTGCAAATTTCCTCATTCTCCGCTGTCACATTATCTATTGACCTCCATGTGGCTTCGTCCACTCCGCGGGAAAAACGCAAAACGGGGCACGGCATAGTGCACAGTTCATCATACGCAACAAATGACCCAAACAGCGAAGCGTGCTAAGGTTCATATGCTAAGCTTAAATATTATAGTATCTGAGACTAGTGCTAGATTCCTAACCTTCACAGTACTGACCCCGTTACTCCATCCAATCGTAACAAAACCTCGTAGCCCTCGGTGATCACAAAGTTCCCAGTGACGAACACCGACGCGCATACTCCATCCATACAAAAGAGCTGAACGCACTGCGGTACAGTACACATCCCTTCAACTCTAGTGAAATATCAAAACGCCACAAATGCTTTAATTCAACAAAAGCCGCTTGAGCCTTGGGCATGTGTTCACCGCCACTGCCGCGGTACCAACACTCGACATGCAACTATCCCCAATCTTTAGTTCCTTTCTAACCAGCATCAAGTTCGAATGCTCTGAAGATCACTGACGATATCCCCCCCACTGCTAGCGAAATGTTTAAGATCTAGGCGCCGAATTTGACCACGAGAACCTGAAGAAAAACCCGTCACGTCCTAAACGACATAGGGATCCTACTAGACACAATGTTTTTGTTGTCCCCGATAGGAGTATTACACAACCGGCGTCAATATTGGAAGTCACATTGGAATAAAGTGTATCGTCTGACAGGAAGCAGCAAACTATTGACTCATCGTACTCTAATCAGGTTACCATTCAACGACATACCTCATGACAAGCTTGTCGCACGTGGCGGAGGTGGCATGCTTCACAGCCACTACACGAAGGGGACCCAGGGCCACAAAGAAAGAAAGAAAGCATAAAGCCTCACCTTAAGGGCCATCGGTTAGACTTCCCCCAGAGGTCTGATACCTGTGGACGAAAACCGCCACTCTAAATCATAATGGATGAAATCTGTGATTAATGGATAAAAATTTCGAGCATGGAATCCTGCTGCCTACGGAGACAGCAGGAAGCCGGAATAAGGCATGGAAGCATACGGGGTTGTCTTGGGTCAACCGAGCGAAATATTGCCCATCAACCGTTAACTCCGAACTCAACAGAAAACCCAAAGGCGGAATCCATGAACCACGAGGGGACGGACGAAACAGTCCTGCCATAATGAAACTTTGGTTGTATTATTTCGAAGATTTGAAGAAAATACTCCATCACGTAACGCGAACAGCCGGTAAAAGCGATGCTGGGGTGGACATACCAGCGAGTATTATTTAACAGACCATTGAGTAAAATACACAATTTACTCGACGAAAATGTCCTACTGCGATTAGCAATGTCTCACAAGATGGAGAACGAAATGAGGACAAATGGGTGAAACTCAATCCGACAATGGACCGATGTCTACTCGAGAAAGCCATCTATGCGATCAGCATTGTAATTAGACGGATATCCCATCTGATAGGATAAAGAAAATTTACAAGGTCTTGACGGTGTACTGATGGCATCGAAAAACTCCAAGATGAATCGAATTTTAGAAGCCGTGTAATTTGACACCTTCGGGTGTGGCCAGTTTCCATTGGCACAGGAACTTCTTCATTTGATCACGTTGATCACCTTGCAGCTGAATTACTTCTCCGTACTGTTCATGTTGAACCACCGTCCCGTTGCAAGCAAACTCACGTTTGCACTGTTTCAGGATTTTTTTCTTGTCAAACTTTTCTGGAAGTCCCTGAACTGTAGTTATCGTTTTGCGTCCATTACGCTGCTGAATGCGAATGTGAACGAACTTCCCTTCACTTCCTAATTCGCTTTCCTCGGCGAATGGATCTTAAATTAATTACTTGCAAAAGAAACTCAAGAACTCACCGAAAGTCTGTAGGTTCTGCAATGACATTCGACGAACACCAGGGCGCGTCTAAGTTGTGAGTCGACCTTGAAGTGCACTCAAACAGACGAAAGGCTCATTTCCAGTCCCGGTTTCTTTGAAACTACAGGACTTTATGGCTGGATACCTGATCGCCCAGATTCTTGCACAAGACAGTCTAGCTCAGTTTAATTTTCACAGAACAGCAGGGATTTCGACGGTCAATCGAGTCTCTCGTGTTCCGTCTATTATATGCGCAAGACTTAGCATCCACCACTGCCTGTTTTGTTCATCAATCCTAACGCAGTTTGCTGCCGAAGTACAGTATCCGCAAAGATGGGGGGAATAGAGACACCTTCATACCCTTAAGGCGAGATAAAATCCATTATATCTACGTTCTTCTATTCCACAGCACCTAGCTAACGAATGTTCTCAAAACCCTGGCTTGCAAGCATTGACATCCTTATCTGGTGATGTTTTATATGTGTTGAAGTCTCCAGCACTTACTCTTTCTGACGATAGGTTGTTTCAGGCCCGAACACTAATGGAAAAATGGTTTCCACGCGCATTTAACCAAGAGAGCAAGTGCCTCAGCTTTGCATCATTGCTTGAAGTTCTCTCCTCGTTAGCTTATTTTAGCTCAATGTCAAGGTCTGCGCCTCGTCAGGCCAGTTGTTATTTGGCACGTTTCCACCAAAGCGGCCCTAACCCTATTCACTTTCACTGGATGCAGATTTAGTCGTTCAGCCTTCTGGAGTGCGACTTGTCTCCATGTTCCTCAGCCCTTCTAGTGACTAGCCGGTGAACATTCTTAAACCAAGCAACTTCCTTCTCATTGAATGATGCCAATGGTTGTCAGCAGTACTCTAAAATCGGCCTGTCTTTAGTCGCGTATAGAGGGATGAATGCCTTGGGTTGCTTCCACGGTGCCGCACAACATGGCTTGAAGAGGTCTCCCGAAGCTTTACTGGCCGCAGCTTCCCACTGTCCAGCCCACTTGTAATCCGTGGCCATGGCTATCCCCAGATCCTTCATCAGTTCAACAGAAACAACTGAAAACCGCACATTTTCACCCCTTAAGTGCAATCCTTCCAAAGACTTTTAATTTCATTTGGCAACACATCCCACTTCCCAGCACAGTCAAACGTTTTTTATGTCTCTGAATAGCCCTTCACGATCACTCGCCTCCGCGACTTTCGTGTCAACTGCAAAGATGAAAAATGGTAGGTACAACTGCGCCGCAGTAATTTATGTGGAAGTCTAATAGTGACAGCTCAAGGACTGACCTCTCGTGTATCCTGCCAGTTGCTCATATTCGCCATGGGCTTTCGCTTTCTACCCTGACATGGGTGTCTGTTTGTCAGAAAAGCCGAAATCCAATTTAATGCCGAGCTTGGGATTTGTAGAGATTGGATCCAACGCATTAGCAGTCGACGACTAACTGAATCTAACTATTTTCTAAAATCTATTCGGCAAGCTTCTGCAGCTTTCCTCTCATCAAGCTTCGCCGCGAGTTCTTCTGGATATCCTAAGCGGTTCTGCTCTTAGTAAATCCATGTCGTGCTTTGCACAAAATTGGGTAGTTCACTATGCAATTAATTCCTTGGTCCTTCAAAGTTCTCTGAAGTCGATAGCAAATGAAAACGTGAGACTTTCGTGTCGGTTGCTAAACAACGGCTTGCGCGAACCTCCCTCATTATTAGGTACAGCGACCGCTACCTTGTAGTCCAGTGGTAGCCTACTCAGGATCACGGAAGCTTGGAAAATACGATGAATTTTTGTAACGCATGGCTGGTGAAAATCCTCCGAAAACTTATATGTCATAATTCATGAGATCATCAATGACCTTGGTGATCTATCTTATACTTGTTCGATTGAGAGCTTGCTCGTTGGTACCCGCAGCGCGGTTTTACATCCAGAGTTTTCGGGGCCATCATGATCCACGCGCTTGTTTTTGTATAGCGAAATTGGCTGTCGTTTTGAGTTCCAATGATTGATTATTTGGGGTTTGTTTGCGCTTACATTTTGGTTAATCTTATGCATTACCGCGAATCACTTGTGTTTCGGTTCTGCGGCTTGAATGTGGCTGTGCATTGCTCACTCGCTGTTTACATTACTCAAAGCGATCAATTTGGAACGAGAGAATACCGCAGGTAAGAAGCAGTGAGGAAGAAGCTTACGCCAAGTCGGATCTAGTGACAAAGACACAGAGATATGCTATAGCCTTGGGTCACCTGAGCTATTGGCCTGACCTGGACGCAATACAAAACTTGTACGGCATCATCGGTTACCTGCCATTGCGCTTACAAAACCAGTAGGCCGAAGAAGGGTGAATAGTAATCAGGTGTGACCTCGATACCAACTTCCAGGATTGGACGTATTATCTAGGTAGATATAAAAGCATGGACGATATTAGATTCGGTCACTTAGCCCGGGACAGTAACCGAAAAATCAAGCCGTCCACCAGCCCAGTGGAATACGCCGCGAAAGTCTAGAGCAGACCGCGGCCCTGCGCATGTATATACGTCATTCCACATGACGGCGCGGCTTCATGTGAATGCGTGTTTTGCGGCGCCGACAGCAGTTTGCACGACTGTCCGGAGGCACCCATAAAAGAGTGCTGGGGCGTATCAAAGAATGCTGACCCTTCTTTATTTTTCGGAAAAAGTCGCACCGAGAAGAAGCTTGCCGAGCAAGAGGGTTGCCTAATCAGGCATTATGAATAGCTTCAACAGGTAGATTAGTTTTCTCCCGCGGCACTCAAAAATCAGTATTGTTTACTCGGTTTCTCAGACCATCCAAACTCAGGTCGGCTGGAGGTAGCCGCTGTGGGAATAATCACTCCTACTGGGTCGGTGAAGGCTCTTTTCTTTGCTGGCACTGGTTCGGATGCAACTTGGATGAATGGAAAATCTGCATAAAAGTATCAGCTTTCAAAGATTCCGGCATCTTAACAAAGAGGGCGGTGAGAATGGCGCAGATCGTGGCTGTTGATCAGGTGGGTTTGTAACTCGTTTAGCTGGGCAACGACGAACAGCTCGAGCCAACAGATGCACACACACACTGGTCGATCTACGGATGCGAATCCCCAATTTAGTTTATGCATTCTTGTCCAGGTGGCTGTACTTGCAAAACATAAGCGTGTGCAATTCGGAAATAGGGTATATATTCTACTTGGTTGTCACGTGAAGGGGCACAACGGATTATGGAGTGGATAGTCAATGATCGCCGGGCGCCATACGCAGTGGACACTACACTAGTTTAGATACCATATGCTCCTTCGGGAAAATAAATCATGGATAACTACATTTCTGCGGGGCAGGAAACTATAGATGAAGAGCTAGACTGGCTATGCGATCAAAATTTTGTGATCGTGGAGATGGTCGCCTAAACACACTGAGAGGGGCCGTATGGCTTTGAAAATGGTAGAGCGGAGGATGAGAATTCTAGAGGGTTGTTTTGACTTGCCGCTATTTTGACGTCGGCTGGCCGAACACAATGTTAATAACAGTGTATAGGTGCTCCAAAGGTTATTACATCTAAGCGAAACATTTCATCGCGACAAACAGCCGTTGGAAAATGCACCTAGGTGATGGGGCACCACGAAATTACTGGATACGTTGGCAGATGGCTGTGTCCACAATCGGGGAATTTTTTACCGATTTCGGCATTCCATGCTGAACTCTAAGAAATCAGGAACCGTTTGCGTGGGGTTTGATTGCTTGACAGAGTTTCCAAAGGATTCCCCAACGATCGGCTTTGGCTGGGGTCAGACTGGAATAAACCACTGACTGGGGATTCTACGCTGAACTCGAGTGTATGCAACCGTGATATCTTCTGGGAGAACAGAAACGTTTCTCCAGGTTAAACTGGTGGACAAAAGTAGTAACATGTTGCGTTTCATATGGTAGGCTGAGAATGATATAGATGAACCAGCGGGGGGGTCAAATTATGACACCCAATCCATTCGGTGCAGCATGGCCCCCTTTGGCGGATGATATTGCGAAAGACAGCGGAGGTGCACTGATGGTAAAAAACGAACTAAAGTAGATAGTCTCAAAAGCAATTTTTGTGTTTCCTTTGGTGAGGAGAGCACGGTCAGAGACAACGCGGCAGGGATGACGGGGCTGCTAAAGGATGGCAGCTTCCACCTTCATAAATGGATGTTAGGCGTCACGGGTTTTTTTACGTCATATCGTCAAACTAACAACCGGAGAGCACTCGGCAGGCAAATGTACCCCCAACATCAGTTGAACGCACTCTTGGGATGAGTTCGTTTTTTCAACTGAACACCCAAGGTGGGTTAGCCAAAAGTGTGAGACTCCCATCACGTTTCTCCAGCCTGTAAGATCCTTTTGAGTTTTACCCCGAGGGTGCTACCCGGAAAGATATTGCTATAATTACTTTGCAGAATAAACTATTTGGGAGAAGGGATCTTTGGCCAATGATGAGGAACTTGGGAGTACAAGAACAATAATACTATGTGTGTTTCCCGATTTTCTAGAGTCACGGTCCGGGAGAATTCAATTATATTTTAAATTGGTTATGGGGACACGACAGTGCACTCAATTGGGTTACTGAAGAGGCGCGCTTTGAAGCATGCTCAAAGTCTGCAGTGAAATACCTATGACGGGCCTGTGCATGTAAAACTAAAAATTAGTTATAGCGCTTAACAAGATGAAAAAGGATTTTCTGGGTTGGTCGTTGACGGCTTACTGCTAGACGGTTTAGAAGTAAATGCATTAAGGGTGCTTACCGAAGGCACAAAGTTTGGCCGGAGGACGGTGGCAAATGACGAGATGTGGCGAAAATCCTTGCAAGTCGAACGGTTGTTTGATGGACATGGAAATTGATCAGAGACGTAAAGGAATTACGGATACTTTAATGCGCTGATTTGCCGAAGTGAAGTGAGATGTCATGCGAGCTGGATCAAAGTACCGTATACGACATACATGAAAGGGAGGTGTTATGTTGGCGATGAAGACGGATAAAAATAGTCTGAGCTGTGCCAGACCGTTCAAAGGATAAAGTTTTCAGTGGCGTTTTGCTTGGGCAGGCGATTTGACCCGCAGAGATGCTGATTGCGCATTTATGCCGTTGGCGGTGAAATGGACTGTGAGGTATAATGGATAAAACGAGAAGTTTGTTAGTAAGTAAAACCGCTCCGAAATGGACTGGCAATGAAAATCTACCACGATGTAGTTTTTGATTTTAGGATTCAGCATTTTGTGGCAGCAATAGCATGGACCTTGAAAAAAGGCACACATTCATCAGATGGTAGTAGCAACCTTGGATCTGTAAAATACGTCATGGTCCGTCAGCGTATAACTATCCAACGCGACTACTGGCGAAGTATGAGCCGCATGTGCGTTGAACGGGACCAGTATCCGCAAATGCAGTTCCCGAAAGACATGAAAGAGAATAGAGGGATGCACGCGTTTATAGGCCCACTGGAACTGGGTGCGGATGATATGCTGCGTGGACGGTGAATTAAAGGGGACGAAAGTTACAACGTGAGGATGTTGCTATCCAATATTCGAATCACCTTCCAAGTCGGTTGCAATCCCGCGCCCAGAGTCGGGTGTAGCCGTTTGCGCGGTGTAAGTGATGAAGTCTGCAAAATGACGTTTGAAATCCAAGAACCAAACTGCAGTGATTTGGATGGGCTCAACGAGCTTTCTATACTGCATCCACAATGTTGGGAATCGTTTTAATACTCTTTTCGCAAATAAGCCCGCCACCGCACAGAGGGATAAAAATGCCGTTAAAGGGAACACGTGAAATCAGCCGAAAATTGGGGTGACTTATGATTCCGGGGACTGAGTAACCTGCAGCCGCTGGAAACACGAACCAATGGCCCGGACTTTCTCCGCGTGTTCAAAGAATATCGGCCAATGAGTGATATTGACGACCAACTTGAGGTGTCAATGGAAGTTGGGGTAGCATGTGAGCAAACGCCACCGCCGTGCATGTCTTTTCTGCCTAAGCTCAATCAGTATCCGTCGTGAACTATAGCGCTTAAGGCGCAGGTAAGTCTGACGAGATTTAAAAAGCAGATGAAGATGCTAAGGAGCATCTAGCCACCAAGCGGGAAAGAATTTGAGCTGCGGCCTAAAAAGAGGAGCAGTCTGAAATTTAAAAACATCCGGACAAAAATTCAAGCTTCGGTAAATGGTTGCAAGATAAAGAGAGCACATGATTAGCACCGATGACACGCTGCTTTAGAGGGTTGCAGAAACTAGAGTATTTGAAAATCGCCTGGTCTCTTTTCTTCCGTTCTTTCGACAACAATATCGGGCAATTCTCAATGAATCGCTTCGTGAAGATAATGATTTAAGCAGTGGCTTATTTTCTTGTCGATGCATTTACCCTTATTTGGTTAATCCCCATGCTCCCTGGTTGTGCTTAATTTGAGGAATTTTGGTATAATCACTGTTCGCCTACCTTAGAGCGGACGGTTTTCTCACAATCCATCTTCGTTTTATCGCCCATGTTGGTCGACCACAGAGGTTCAATCCGGTTTCGTTGACTATTGGCTGTCACGCTGAGGAGAGCGTTTGTTTGCCCTGACCAAGTGTACAAGAGCCTCTGCATACGATTGAACCACAAAACAGGCAGTTACTATTTATTCCTTTTGATTAAGCGTTCGTTTTATGTAGGAATTTGTCCCCTCGTAAATACATTTTGGCTGGACGGTAGCTGAAGCTTACCGTCGAAGGTATAGTCAGCGTCATTTTAACCCATTAATATTGCCGTATGATTTGCGGAGGAATCTTTTTTCTTTTGGATTCCGCATCAACTCGGGCTGCGTTTCGCTCTAAGGTTTTGAGGCGCTATCTTGAACTTGTTTATTTGCCTCTGGGGGTCCGAGACGGGGCTCCTTCGCCGAATTCCCCAAGATCAGGAATTGCAGGCTTGTCTGTGATAAAGGCTGGGCCCGTAACCCACTGACGTTTTCAGTAAGTGGTGGACTGACCAACTCCAACCCTGGCCCAGAAGCAAAAGGCCCAACCTTACCTCCCAAATGACACCACGTGGCTGATCTGCTGGTGCAACACACACAATCAAGGGAGGGAGATTTAAGGAAAAGCAACCGTTAAACGCCATGTAAGAATAGTTTTTGATCGCAAGCTGAAGGGTAGCAGCAAAAAGATTGGACAACTGGCACGTTCAACGCCGTACTCTGATGGCCGTTAAAGGGGTGTCTACCTATTTTCCCACTTCAAAAATGCACACTGGCACCTGACCAATTGTCGTTGAGTGACATAGGAATCAAACATTTTCCCGCTATGCTTGGTACACGAGATTAAGAGGGAAAATAGAAACGAATGCATAAAGATGCGCAACAGCTCACGAGCCGTGAACCTTGAAGAAGCATATACAATAAGGGTAATGAATAGCGATGAAAACCCGCCAGAGGAAATGTTCGTGTCGGAATTCTTGGAAGCACTTATGTACAGAGGACATTTGTGTTTTGTCCCATGCATGTCTACGTGTTCTTATCTTTGCACTCGCCGCGCAACTTCGTTCTACTGTTTTGAGCCCTCTTTAGATCAAGACCACATTTCTGCACCGCAAAATTGGCTCTCGCTTTGAGTTTCTTTGAACGAATATTTGAAAGTTTTATGCTAGTATGACGATAAGTTTTGTGATCAACTGTCGTAAATCATATTAATCCTTTGTGATATTTAGTTTGGTATTGTGAATAATGATAGCGATAATGTACATTTCTTAAATTGTGAGAAGCGTGCGCAAGGGAAGATGAAAGTTTTGCAGGGATGTTGCACAGAAAAAGCAAACAACAGAAATCGAGGGGATAAGGGGATGAGTGCAGTTTTGAGTTATTGGACAAGCACACTGGAACGAGAAGTGAGATGCTGCAAGGCAATGGTGAGCAACAAGTAGGCCAGTTGAAAGCGAAAGCTAATTATTTAGGACAAAAACGGAGTTTCCTGGGACTGTGTGCGAGCAGCGAACTGCGTGTCATTTCGTGTTTATGTGCACCAAATATGAGCATTGCTGACGAGAAACATGGCCGGAGCTTAGCGGCGGATGTCGAGATGTGGCAGGAGCCACCAAAGGTCAGCAGCGTTACGTAATGGACGGAAACGTTGAGCTGTGATGGGATGCAATGGCAATAAGGTGGTTCGATGGAAGTAGTGAAAACCAGGCGGAACGACATGCAAAGTGGATAAGACACGTATTTGGCAACAACAGACTTCCGAAAAAAGGTTAAAGGTGGAGGAAAACTGCAAGATTTTCTGAAATTATCAGGAGGATATTTTATGAAGCTTTGGATATAAAACTCTCAAGAATAGTGATTGTATTTGCATGCGGATTGCGGTAAGCTGTGCCAGGAGGTGCGTTAGATAGG